>PVHX01008330.1:71839-84417 GCA_004024805.1 Geosciurus inauris | reverse complement strand
ATCCCTGCCTCAGTGTCCCCTGGCTCCATCTCTTGTTCTCTAGAAAATTACCAGGGAGCTGCTGGAAAGAGGGAGATGGCCAGAAGGGAAACTGAAACAGAGATAAAGCACTTCCCTATCAGCTTGAGAGATACCGTCTAGGTCACTTTTGTCCCACTAACATAAGTTCTGTTCCTAAAAACCTTTAACAATGGCCTGGGTGACCCAGCGGCCTGAGACTTTGTCCTTTTGATGTGAGGGCAGCAGCCTTCTGAAGAAAGTCTTGCTTGACACCCAAAAATGTTCTTCTCTGTGACCTTGGGCCGCATCTCTGACAAACAGACCGACTGGACAAGGAGCCCAGCCTGCTGGTGCCCTGGGTGAACAGAGTTCTCTGTTAGACTCTGGCTAGCAGAACATTCTAGAACACCAAGGGGCGCGTTTGGCTGTGTCTGGGTATGTAGAATCCAACGGCTTAAAGAACGTCTCAGCCTGAGCTCTGGTACCATCTGCAGCACTTGTCCCTCCATCCACCAGCAGCAGCAAGTACTTCCTACGGCAGTTGTCAGCCTAGGGCCCTGTGAGCTGGTTCGCCTCTTACATACCACTGGGGAATGAGGCTCTGTCCATGGAGCTCCCTGGCCCAAGCCTAGTCTGCAGGATTCTTCCTCAGCTTCCCTGTAGTAAAAGCTCACATCTGGGTGGGCATGTAATTTCATAAATGAACAAAGGGCCATGTTTATGAAGTCTTTATAGTTCATGGTTTATGAGTCTAACAATGAAAAAAATTCAGGCTCTACGTCTGGTTATTCTTAAAAATAGAGTCTGATTTATCCTCTTCCTTAGACTTTTATGTCTCCATTTTGAACCAAGTTATCGGATCTTTAGCTTAAGTAAGATTTAGAGTGTGGAAGAAAATGTGAATAATACCCAAGGCTGTCCTAAAAAAATCATCAAGAAATAAGCAGGCTGCCCCAGGTTTACTAGCACCTATTTCACAAGCTGTGCTCAGCAAATACAATCCTCATGAGCGCTGCCTTTTATTTAGCAGTAAAACCTCCCGTGATTCCATTTGTAAACTCAGTACTTAGCACGGGAAGGACGGCATGAGCTAGCACCAGCTGGCACGGGATAGCCCTCCCCAGGTGCTGATTTTAATTCCTATCCAGAGTGCAAGGATGGCACAGAAGGCCCAGGAAGGCAAGGGGAGGGAAGCAGGCACCGGATGAGGTGCCTTTGTGTTCTTCCCTTTACACCTCACCACCAATCCAGGAGGTAGGTTTTATTACCCTGGTTTTGCAGATGAGGAAACCGAGGTTTTCAGCCAGTGAATATCCAAGCTTCTGTAGCTTCGGAACTGGAATTCACTGGAGATGCTGGGATTAATACCCAGATGTTCAGCTTCTCATTCTCCGTTCTGCCTCTTTGGTTGCTACTGTCCTAATCATGTGACCTAAGTTAGTGGTAACTACTAACTTCCTTATTGAATTTCTCCAAGCCTCAGTATCACTACTGTTATTCAGTAACAATAGAAGTAACAATATTGTCGCTTTGCCCTCTCTCGGTTGCTGTATGGACAAAATGAAATAATATCTGAGAAGGCGCCAGGGAGATGCCTTTCCTATCCCTTCTTTAGGGTTTCATGCCAGCCCTACCCAATTCAGTCAAGAGAAGAATGATTCATTATTTTAAACATATTTTTATTTTTAGTTGTTGGTGGACCTTTGTTTTATTCATTTATTTGTATGTGGTGCTGAGAATCGAACCCAGTACCTCACAGGCATGAGGCAAGCGCTCTACCTCTGAGCCACAACCCCAGCCCCGGAAGAATGATTCCTTGTGTGGGAAGAGAATACTTTGGATGAGGTGTGATTCTGGAGTAACAAATCTGGTTTTTATGCTCCATACCAGCACATGTCAAGGAGTAGGAGTAAAAAAGTCAGGAAAAAATAAAAAGCCGACACCTTAGCATGAAATTCTGGCCCACTGAGACCCTGCAGAGAAGAAAATAACAGCTATCAACCACTGTCGCTCTAGCTCCTTCCACCTGAAGCACGCGGCTTCCCGGAGATGGATGTGTGGGATGAAGTGGGTGGCAGGTTGTGATTGCATGCTTTCCTGACTTGGTTGGTTCAGGCCTCAAGGACAGAAGGAGTGAAACTTTTAGAACAGAAATGCCTGTGAGTTACAGTGGCCAGGATCAATATTCTGTTGCGTCATATAGGATGCTTCATAGAGTCCACATTTAGCTTTAGTTCAATTATTAAAATTAGGTATTTTAGCACAATTTTATCTAATCCAAAAGCAGGCTTTTTTTTTTTTTTTTTTTTTTTTGCAAACGGTCAGATTGTAAATATTTTTGGTAAGTAGGCAGTCTCCATCAGAATTATTCTGCCTTTTTCATATCAAAAGCAGCTATAGAAAATACATAAAGGGATAAACATGGCTGTGTACCAATAGAACTTTATTGACAACAGGCAGTCCAGATTGGGCCCGAGGGCCATGCTTTTGATAGAAATTTCAGTCGGTGTTTTTGTCTGTTATGATTGACATTCTTGAAGACTACAGTTATTTTGCAGAATGTCCTTCAATTGGTTTTCACTGGCATTTTTTCCCGATTAAACTTAAGTTATATAATTTTGGCAGGAATATCCCAGAAGTGATGTTGTGCCCTGTCAGCACATCACAGCAGGAGGCACAAGATGTTGCTTGGTCCCATTATTGGTGTTGAACCCGATGCTATTTAAAATAAGGGATTTGAGCAGTTTCAAACACAGTAAGAAATAACTCTGAAGACAGTAGTAGAGTGATCCTGGGCAAGGAGAAGCAGCATCTGAGCTTGGCTACAAAATGTACCAATAAGAATAACTATTAGTAACAATAATAAGATATTATTTATTGAACACAAGTTTTAAATGACGGGTAGGTCTTCATAAGGCATGGATAACCTCCTAAAACGTATTTGTGTATTTTATGCTAATTTTGATGAAGAGTGGGCAATAATGGGGAAATATAATTGGGTGTATGATCTAATGGTATAAAGCTAGGGGAGAACTTAGCAAGGGCTCTTGGTTCAGATTCTATCTGTGGCCCTGTGTCTTTGGAGATGAGCATATTTCTTTCCTCCAGTTGTAGGGAGAGCACTGTCCAATGAGGGTCTTATCACCTGCTTCAGAGGAAGCTCAGGTTTTTTTTTTGTACCGGGGATTGAACTCAGGGGCACTTGACCCCTGAGCCACATTCCCAGCCCTATTTTGTGTTTTATGTAGAGACAGGGTCTCACTGAGTTGCTTAGTGCCTCGCCATTGCTGAGGCTGGCTTTGAACTCGAGATTTTCCTGTCTCAGCCTCCCTAAGTGCTGGGATTACAAGCGTGAGCCACCGTGCCCGACTTCAGGTAATTCTTACTAGGTTTTCTGATGTGCTTCAAGGGAGAAGGTGAGAGTGGCTTGCCTGCTTTTGCAGTTACAAAAATGCCCAGATGCCATATTTTGGGATAGTACGTCTTGAACCTCATCAATTTCTACCCTAGGAGACTGCATTTAGCTACATGATTTCTTTAAACCGATAGGATGAGGCAAAAGTGCCCCAGCTCCAGTTTGGAGCTCAGGTCTAGGAGACTTCACAAGTTTCTGCTTGCTCACTTGTGATCACCAAGAGAAGAATGTATGTGGAAGAGAAGAATGTACATGGACTACTCATGTGGTCCCAAGAACAGGATGCAACTCACATGAAGCAGAGCTACCAGCATCCAGACCCAGCCGAGTTCACCTGCTGCTGGGCAACTTGCAGACTTGTGAAAAATAAAAAGGACTGTTATTTTATGTCACTCTGTTTTGGAATGATTTGTTATGCAATAATGGCTAACTGATACAAAGAGTTTAATTAGCTTGCCCCTGGTCCCACAACTAGTAAGTTCGGCAGTCACATTTTTGAAGCAAAACTAATATTCCAGAAATTTCCATTTTAACTATTAAGCTCCAGTTATGTATTGTTGCTGTGTAATTATTGTGAGCTGAAGCTCACAATATGGAAAGTGGTACCTAGGTCTCATTTCACAATGTGGATTTCCCCGATGATTCTTTTATTGACTTTATAAAGTCCATATGCCCTTGGAAAATCAGGAGTCCTTAAAATCTGGGGGAGCACAGATCACTGAGAGAGTCTGATAATTGCTCTGAACCCACTATCTTTCTCCTTCACTACATATAAAACATCATGCAAATGGAGCACACAAAATTTTGCATACCATTGAATGGTCTTTAATACCGTCTTTTTAAAAAATATATATTTTTTTAGTTGTAGATGGACACAATGTCTTTATTTTATTGCTTTGTATGTGGTGCTGAGGATCGAACCCCGGGCCTCACGCATGCGAGGCAAGTGCTCTACCACTGAGCTACAATCCCAGCCCCTAATACCAAGTCTTTAAATAAATCGCCCAGAATGTGTGTACTGCAAATGAAGAATCCTGGTTTTTGATCAGAGTCTGATCTGGATGACAATCAATATTCTTGGTGATAAAAAAATTAGATGGAAAAACTCTCTTGTCTTTCCTGTGTAGTGTTTCCTTTATTTGATGCCAAGTTACTGTCTATCCTCGTGCCTCCCCACTCCTCGGACCCTTGTTACATTCTAAAAACCAAAACCATCTTTGTGGCAACCTAGAAGCCAGTGGGTTTGTCAGAGCGGTGTTCCTGCCCCATTTCCTTTGCCTTTGCATAGCCACTGCCATTCCCTGCTTTGCTCCTGTTTGTTTCCAGATAAAAACTAGTTAAGAGCAAGCGGTATTTAGAAGACCCCTAACAGGCTCTCATTTTTTCCTCCCATTAGGGCTTGGCATTAGTTTCTCACCTAGGCCCAGGATCTGTGTGTCCAGCCATGCAGAGGTATTGAGCACATAGTACAAACCATGTACAGTGCCATGAGCTGTAAAAATAGAAATAGTTCACATGTTTACTCTGTGGATGGAGAAAAGTGCCTAAATTTTACCCATTATCTCATGAATACTCACAACAACCAGGAAGGTACCTTGTATAGTTGTCTCTGTTTATGGCTAGGGATGCTGTGGCTAAGATCTAAGTAAGCCAGTAAGAGACAGTGTCAGGATCTGTATCCAGCACCCACTTTCTATCACTATGGCTAGTATCTGAACTTCTATATTGTTCTTTGGGTCATCATTTATGCTTTTTAAAGCCAGAGTCTATGTCCTATGATGTTCTCCAGGCTCTAGTTACTCCAAAAATTATAGCTCTTGACAATTCCCGTGGGGTCCTAGTTCCTAGTGTGAATTTTTGCTTTGCTTCTAACTACAATATTTAAAAAAAAATTTTTTTTTTTAGTTGTAGATGAACAGCACGCCTTTATTTGTTTCATCATTATGTGGTGCTAAGGTTCAAACTCATTGCCTCACACATGCTAAGCAAGCTCTCTACCACTGAGCCACAGCCCCCCCACCCCATTTTGTTCTTAAACACTTCACTTCTCAAGCATTGGGCTCTTTCTCTGAGCCCCAGTAGGACAGCCAGGTCTTGAAGAGATTTTCTGATTGGCAACTGGCTGTCGTCTGACTTCCCAAATTACTCTCATTTTGGATTCACACTTATGTATGTTTGAGTACTAGCAGGTTCTCTTGGAAGCTACCAGGTTAATAGTTTGCTTTTTGTGAGCTCCATATACAGAACAGGTGTCATGGGGAGGTAAAATGTGGGTGGTGCCTTGAAGACTGATAATCTGAAAGGAATGGGAAAAAAGATATTCATAAGTGCAAAAATACAGCCTGTGAAGAGGCTGTCTCCAAGAATACCAACGAGAGTGGATGCAGTTACGCAATGATGTTTTGTGTCCACTATTTTGGTGGAATCTGCCCTTGAAGCAGTTGGTTTTGTGCCATAGCCCAAGGAAGAGGCCCTATTTATCAGACACCTTACAGACAATAGATGACTGTCCTTTAGTTAAGCCACACATGAGGAGCTGATAAGGAAACACATCATCCCTTTATTAGAGGCAGAGGAGAAGTTGGTAGCCAAAACAGGTCAAGCTTCCTAAGGTTTTGTTTTTTGTGCTTTAATCTCTCTCTGGTCAAATAAGGAGAGCTATTATCTAAACACTAGAGAAGCAGCAAGTGAGGTGGAGAGACCAGGAGGAAGAAAGCATGAGGTCAATCAGTGGTCTGTTCACTGGGAAGGACTGGATGTGTTCCCACCCAGGAACCTGAGAATCTGTAGTTTGAAAGTTTGCAAAAGAGGCAAAGAAAAACTCATTGGTTATATTTGCATATCATGGAAGGTTGATAAACTGGCCAGAATCTTCAAGGACAATAAACTATAACCCTCATCATTTGGATCATTGTCATTGGGTTAGTAAGCTTGGTCAGTCACCTCAGATAATATGGGCTAGGTCTTTAGGACTAACACAGTGAACTTATGAGTAACCAAATATTCAGTGTCAGGGCATGTGGACCCAGGATGGATTATAGGTGAGCCGGGAAGTTGTTAAGTCAATCAGTTACTACATCAAGTTTCTTGACTTTGCCAACCAACTTTGGGTGTGGTAGACCTCCAGGAAAGAAGTTGCAGGGATTAAGCATGCAAAGATGAGGAGGGCTAGGGATGCAGCTCAGGGATAGAGCACCTGACTAGCACGTGTGAGGACTTGTATTCAACCCCTAATACTGCCAAAAAAAAAAATGCAGGGATGACTCTCATCTCCTTCATCCCCTATTTCTTAGGGGCTCCTACGCTTGATAGGATGACAATATTCCTTTGGACAGAGTAGAGGTCAATGTGGGGTGAGTGTGGAATTTGTGATATCTTTCCATTCCATTTCTACCAATCAACACCAACTTCCTCTTGGAGGAAAGAAGCTATTTCTTACCCTGCCTCTTTTCATATATTGAAAATTTTAAATTTGTCCAACTTTTAAGAAAAATGCTTCAATCTGTGTTTTTTCTTTTTCTTTGTTTTTAATTAATTGCTCAATCTGTTCTTAAGGTTCAGAATTTCCACTGTTTTCCCACCAGACTTCATTGGGAAGCTAAGAATAGGAAGCAGGATTCTTAAAGCAAAGTTAGGAAGAGCAGAACTAATTTCTTGACTCTCAAGAGGAAGATGAGCAGATGAATGCTAAATTGATCATGGATATGCTGGAAATCTTCAAAGACATTGCTTGGTGGTTTTCTTCAGCCTCTTACACCCTTTAGGCCCACTGAAGAATGATTGCACTTATTCTTTCATCCGCTTGTACTTGGTGTGCATTATCACACTGTATTACACTCAGTTATAACCTCTTTGACAAGAGTGACTGTTTTCCTTCATTTTCCTGTGCCCATAGCAATAGATGTTCAGTAATTAATTGTCCACTGTCTTGAATTACATTTTCATGCACCTGTCAGAATCAAAATTCTTTAGAAAGCATGAACTTTCATAGAAATACCATTTTCCTTATTTATTTATTTTTGTTTGTTATGTTTTTCTTTTCTTTTTAAAATATTTTCTTAGTTGTTGATGGACCTTTATTAGATTTTATTTATACGTGGTGCTAAGAATTGAACCCAGTGCCTCACACATGCTAGACAAGCACTCTACCACTGAACTACCACCTCAGCCCCTATTATGTTTTTCTTCTTCTTGCTTTCCAAAAGATTACCCTGTTTCCTCCTAGAATCTGGGCAAACCTCCTTCCTGTCAAAGGATTCCCTTCAATAGCATTTTTAGAAGTATAACACAGTCAACTGAAAATTATTTTTAAAATGAAATAACTTCCTTAAACATGTCTGACATACCCGTGATTATATCAGACTCAAAATATATAAATAACATGATATAGACTGATGAAATGTTTTAGAAATAAAAAGGATTCTTCAGGCCAGGCACAGTGCTGCATGCCTATAATCCCAGTGACTCAGGAGGCTGAGGCAGGAGGATTTCAAGTTCAAGGCCAGGCCAGGCTCAGCAAGTTAGAGGTCCTAACCAACTTAATAAGACTCTGCCTTAAAATAAAAAATAAAAAGGTCTGGGGATATAGTTCTGTGGTTAAGCACCCCTGGGTTTAATCCTCAGTACAAAAAGAAAAAAAAGAATGAAAGAAAGAAAGAAAACTTATTCAGTGAAAGTAGAAAATTTCCCTACTCTTTGGAAGGAGATAAACATACAGGTATCCTGGAGATATTCAGAACATTTTCCAAACAGATAGGACTAGAAAAGAACTTCTTTACAACATATCATAGTTAAAATGACAAATAATCATAATAAAAGGAATTTTAGCCAGGTGTGGTGGCATATGCCTGTAATCCCAGCAACTCAGGAGGCTGAGGCAGGAGGATTGCAAGTTGGGGGCCAGCCTCAGCAACTTAGCAAGGCCCTAAGAAACTTAGTGAGACCTTGTCTCCAAATAAAAAATAAAAAAAGGACTGGGGATATCACTCAGTGAATAAACACCCCTGGGTTCAATCCCTGGTACCAAAATAAAATAAAATAAAGAATTTTAAAAGCTGCAAGAAAAAAGTACTACATCACTTATAGAGGCAAACCCATTAGAAAAACAGCAGATTTCTGAGAAGAAACTCTAAAGTTCCGGAAGTTATGGAATCATGTCTTTCAAGCTTTGGATTCCAAAATTGAAGCCATCCTTTGCAAAGGTGATTTCCCCCCCTTAACAATGGATTTTCCTTGGTAACCTCCCTCTGCCCCAGAGGGTTATTATTCGATGTGATAATAAAATTTTGGAGCTAATCTGGATTCTGGAGTCCTCTGTGTTTTTTTTAAAAAATACATCAATGTTAGAGAATTAATCACCATTCTGCCTTGTCCAGAGCCTTAGGAGTCAATATATAAGGAAGTGGTGTCCATTTTCCAAGAACAGAGACATTTCATTTAGGGATTAAGAGTATGTGTCAGATTAAGGAAGTTTATCCCTTTAAGCATGAAAAGTTTTCTATTATTTTAACAATCTTAGATGGAAATCTCTTTCAAATACATTACACGCTTACCCATCTTCCTTTCTTGTCTTTTCCCAGTTGGTTTCTTAAGTTCTTGGTCCTGTGCATAGTTTATCCTTCTCCTAGTGGCTCAGGGCAACATTGCAGCGGGGACTGGCTGTTCTACAAGGAAGCCCCAGGGCTCTGCATTTCTCCATAACCCATCCAGGACTACCTGCCTTCCCCACCTCCCCTCTGGGACGCAAAATGGAAAAAAATTTTTTTTCTGATGATAGGAATAATATATATTTGTTGAAATTTTAAAATAATATAAGGCGATATGAAGTGACATTTGGAATATATTCTTTTGAAATTTTTTTAAAAACACATACTATTAACCATTTGACCGTATGCAAGCTCACTATGCAAGCCATGTCATGGCTCCTCTGGATCAGACATGACATTTGGCATACCCTTCTTGGCTCCCAGCCTCCTTCTATTACCACTATCCTTTCTTTCTCTGAAGGGTCTCCTCATTCTATGATTACTCTTTGTTTCTATCCCATTCTTTAGGTCACACCTTCATGACCTTGTGCCCAGCTAATTGACAAAGAACTTCAGTCCTACTTTTTGCCCATCTGCTTCTTTCAATCCACTCCTGGGACCTCACCACTACTATCACCTTGACATCAAACCCAAACTGGCTTCTGATCCTCCTTTACATTCCACTCACTTGAAACATCTGACCTTGACCTTATCTTTTGCCAATCCCCTCCCACTCCATATCTCTCCTGCCGACATTGTTCACATGTGACATTTTTCTACCTGTGCTGCTACTTCCAATGTGCCCCTCCCCCACCTTACTCTTCCTCTTCTGAAGAAAAATTTGGTGTCTCTAGATCTGTAGAAACCCATATTTTTAGAACCAGGTGACTTTTAGGACAGCACCCACTCAGATTCTCCAACAATATATTCCCAGAAATTGCCTTTCTTATTTAAGACTCAACTTTCCAAGGGGCTCTTCTCTGCAGCTGAAGCCAACACTTGGGAGTAACTGCACTTGGGCACATTTGTTGTTTGCTCAGCTGGGCACTAGCTTTTTGAGGGTAGGAATCAAATTTTCTCATTTCATATCCCCTGGAACACACAACACTGAGCCATGTACACAGAATATACTCAATAGAGAGTTATTAATGAATCAGTGAGGCAGACAATTATATAAATTAAGAGGGTCCCATAGGGACTGTAGTAATTAGAAAAGGCTCCATGAAAAAATTGAGATGTGTAGTGAGACTTGGAGAACGAGCATTCTGATCTATTTTATTTATTTTGGCCAGAAACACAAATTTGATCAGCACAAGAGGTTTTGCATTGCTTCAAGATGACCCTGGCTGCTGATTCCCGGTTGTGAGTCTCCAGCCTGAGTCTCCTCTCTGAACTGCCTGACCGGCCTGTCCCGTGGCCTGCTTGGCAGTTCTGGATCATAAGGAACCTCACGTCCCTCAGGTCCTGACCATGGCTGCCCTTTCTCTCTGCCCCACTGCAGTCTCCCCCTCAGGTAGGGGGATACCTCTACCCTTCTACTTACTCAGGCCTAACCCCAGAGTCATTGTTGGCTCATCAAACATTCCATGTGCAACTGAACAACAACAAAATCCCATTGGTTCCATTTTGAGAATATATCCAGAATCTGATTTTTCGCCACTTCTATTGCTCCCTCCTAACTGGTGTCCTTGATTTCCTGCTCAACAACCCAGCTGTCTATTTCTAACACAAGAGTCAAAGTGAATCATGGTAAAATATAAGCCAGATCATGTTACTACTTGTCTCAAGGCCCAGCATTGGCTCCCTCTTTGTCTCAGAGAAAAACCACAGCCCTTACATGGCCTACATAATCTGGGGTCCCCAGTGCCTCTCTGACCTCACTGTTTAATACTCTCCCCTGAAGCCACTGGAAGCCCTTACCATTCCTCTTTGCCATGCTATGTGTGCTCAGACCACAGGGCCTTGGAACTTGCTATTCACCTGTTGGAACTACTTTCTTAGGTATCTTCTGGACTGATTCTTTACTTGTTTCAAGTCTTTGCTTATATGTAGGGTGACCATATGCCCTTGTTTGCCCAGGCCAGTCCCAGTTTGCACCCATATCTCAGTGTAATTACAAATAGCTTCCCCTTGTATTCTTAAATATTTCTCAATTTGGATAACAAATTTCATGTTCATCCTACTCAATTGCTTCCTTTTCCATGAGTCCTACCCTCATCACCCCACTCAACTGGCACCCCCAACTTTTGACACTCCCAACTGCCCTTACCCCATTCTATATTTCTCCATTGCACAGGACACCTTCTAATCGGTTATAAACTTCGCTTGTGGTTGGGCTTATCGTTTACTGTGCATCTCCTTTGTTAGAATGTATGCTCCACAAAGGGAGGGATTTTTGTTTATTTTATTCACTGATAACATCCCTGTTGCTTTCCTAGTGCATGGTAATGATTCAAACAGTGTTTGCTTAATGACAGAATTCATTTTTGAAGGGGAAAATGTGGAATTTCTGCTGAGGGAATTTCTGCATCTGCTGCTTCCTATATATATTTAGGAGTCCTGAACATGTGTTCCCTTCCCACCCATAAGAAGATATTTTTTTCCAGGGAATAATAAAATCTAAGCAATCATGAGCTACATATACAAACTACGGATTTCCCCATGAGAAGTCAAATGCTTCATTTCACATCTTTCAATTGGATAGCATCAAAAAACAACAACAAAATGCCACCTGGCTAAACTTAAGACATTTTGTAAAAATCCAATCTATTGTCTGGGTTTATAGCAATGTTTCATGCAGTTTTGGACTAGAGGTCCAAAAGACCTGGTTCGTTGTTTTGGCTCTGATGTTCCTGACTGGATGATCTTGGGCAAGTCTTGTTACCTCTCAGAGCCTTCATTTCCTCATAGGAGGAAAGAGAGGATATGGACTCTGTTTCTAGAGCCCCTTGTAGCCTCTTTGCTATACTTCTTCTGTAGAATCAACATGTTTGTTTAGAAGTGGTAGCTTGGGCACAGGTAGCAGGTGTCTTTATTCCTTAAACACCAGCCTTTCTGGGCTGTCAGTGCTGGGAGCTGCTCATAGCTTAACAAACAGGGCCAGCCTGATGCCTACTTAGAAGGGAGGGTTTGGCTATATCCTGGGTCCTTTCTTTCTGTCCTCTTTCTCCTTCCCTTTTTCTTGGTTTGTGAGTTATCTTAGTCCCTCTGGGGTGCTGTAACCAACTACCAGAGACTGGGTGGCTTATAACAACAAAGAAATACTTTTCATAGTTCTGCAGGGGCCTGCTTCCTGGTTCATAGATGGCCATCTTCTCTGAGTCCTCAAATGGCAGAAAGAACAAGGAAGGACACTAATCTCATTCATGAGGGCTCCAATCCTTGTGGCCTAATCACCTCGTCAGGTTTGGTCAGGGTCCAAGATGCCCAAATAAGGAACCTGATCAGCAGAGCTGCAAGCCAGATGTGACGTCACTAGTGGACACGCCTCCTGTCAATCAGCGAGTTTTCCTGACCCATCAGGAAGGACTATGGCCTTCTCTTCCTGTACCCAACCCCTCCCCTTCCTGACCGGGTTTTCTTGAAATTCTCTAAGCGCGGAATCTCCGACGCCATTTCTCCCTACCCGCTCTGATGGA
>PVHX01008330.1:0-71739 GCA_004024805.1 Geosciurus inauris | reverse complement strand
ACCTGGTCCTGTGAATTTTACAACCTCAAAGGCCCTGCCTCCAAATGCCATCACCTTGGGGTTAGTTTTAACATATTCAAGTCTATGGCAGGAGAGTCCTTCAACAGTGACAAAGTAGGTTGGAACTGGGGTCCTTTTGCAGCCCTCAAACTCAAGAGTTCTCATCCCTCCTCTTTCCACATCCATTAGTAAGAATGGGTATAATATATTGATTACAAAAATAGATTACCTTTGTGGGACACTGACCATGTGACGTGCATTGTACCAAGTACTTTGCCACATTTAACTCTTACAACAATTCCATGAGGGAAATATGAGAGTTACTGCTGTTTTATGAACGAGGGCCTGAGTCTCATGGAGTTGAAAAGAATTACTCAAGGCCCCACAGCTAGGATATAACAATGCAGCGTTCAGTCCTAGGCAACCCTGTGTGACTGAGGCACACAGGCTTAAGTCATGTAAGCTGCTCCATTAGATCCCACCTGTCTTCAAGATGGCGGCCATTAATCTTACCCATGTAGCATGGGCTAATGAGAGAGGAGAACATGAGTTTGCATAGCCTTACATGAGCAATGAGGTGATTTCAGGTTAGGTAGAAGGAGAGGGAAAGAAGAACTGCTCTTCAGGGACTCTTAGGGTCATACCAACTCATGCCTGAGGCACTTGAGCCAAGGCAGGACTAGCCCCTGTGTTCCTCAGAGTGAGCTAAGCTGAGCTGTGAAGATGAGTCCCACACCCTCTGTCCTCACCTCAGCTCCCAGGTTTCTTCCGGTTTGAAAGCCATTGAAGTGGATGCAAAAGGCAACAAGAGCCCCAGGCCTTGGCACCTCCTCCCAGTGCTGCAAAAGGTCAGCACAGTCTTATCTAGAATGTAGCTGAGGAAGTAATTTCCCTCAACACTCTGGGCTGGGAAATGACTTGCTCCCTTTTCTCTCTTTTTCTCCTCCATTCCCACAAGGCTCCAGGATCCTGTGGGAGTGAAGTTTTTGAAGCAAAAGGGGGATGGGGCTGAGTAGGAAGGAGGGTTGTGTCTGGTCTGCCTCCCCTCCCCCCACAAAGTTCCTCCTCCACTTGGAAGCCTCCTAACCTGAAGTGCAAATGAGACCCCCTGGGATCCCAAAATAGCTCCCCTCACAGCTGCACAGCATCCATTTATAGCTCAGCCTCTCTGCAGCCTCGCTCACTGCCTCTGAGCCCGCACTCCTGAGGTCAGCTTTGCTGAACACCAGGCTCAATGTCATTTGAATATAGAAACGCTTATAAAGGACCTATTATGGTCTTGCCACTGTTTCTAGGACTTGCCCCAACCCTCAGAGACTTTAAAGGGCCAAATTTGTTTTGACGCAGAGCCAGACTACTTTAAGTCCAACAATAACCCAAAAGCCGGTCAGGTCCCATCCCCTGTGCCCAGCAGCAGGTAAGAACATTGTGCTTGGTAGCAGCAAGACAAACAGTACAAATTTCTACTTGGGCCTCAGGCCGAGTAGCTTGGACTCCCCCAGGGAAGATCCATCCTCAGACTTTATGTATGTGATATTCTTTTATTAGTAACGAAAATGGGGCCATTAATTAATTTTATTCACTCATGTTATTCACATTATTCATACTCGTTCTGAATGTTAAGTTGTAGAGCAAAGAGACCCCCGGCCCCAACCAGGTGTTCTGTGCTTCCTTCTCTTACTCCATCTAAAAGGAATTAACTTTGACCCGCTTTTTCATGCGTAGCTTCTTCAGAGACTGAAATAGTCCATTAGCCCAGTATAATTTGCTTTTTCACTCTCAACCCTGAGTAAAGCCAGGAAGGTAGGAGTGACCCTAGCTGGCCCCTCACATCCTAGGAAGCCTTCTTCTGCTTTCTGCAATAGCCACTGGCACTTGTACTTGTGACACAAACATTTTTTTTGTAAAAGCAAACTCAGGATTCATCTGGAACTTGGCCAGAGCAGGTTTCTGAAGCCAGGATCTTCCTTTCTAAAGTCGTCCAGTGGGAGCAAATTCTTGTGGATCTACCGTTGCAGAGGGGAAGCCTGAAGTGGAAGCCTGGATCTACCGTTGCAGCTGGGCATGCTTGCCACAGATGGGTGTCAGAGGTCCTCAAACAGGGTGGCCAGGAACCTAAGTCCTGTAGCCAGGCTGCTTGTATCTCAACCAAGTGTCCACTGAGTACTAGGTATGTCATTCTTAAATGCTACTTCCGTTCCTGAATGCCACTGCCCCTGTTTGTGGGGCTGGTATGGTAATAGTTAATTGACATGAGAAATTCATACATGGTTCATGGTATGTATAAGTCACTCAAATTGGCCACCATTATTATTTTAACCTAAATTGTATCACATGTGACCTTTGTATCTTATTTTATAGCTAGCGCTTTAAACATATGCCACCTAGTCCTCATAACTTGACAAAGGATAAAACAGCCCTCTTCCCCATTCTTATTCTAAGTTTCCTTTATCCTTTATCATGGTCACAAAAAGCATGTGTCATAGAAGGCTAGGATGGGTCAGCACATGTCATCTCAGGAAAAGAAGGAGAGAAACAGCACAAAGTTAAACTCAGATGCATCAGATGCATATCAAACAAAACCATAAGTGAACTTGTTTTCTTTCTTTCCTTTTTGATACTTTGAGCTGTCGTTCTACTAAACAGAATCATAGTCACAGTCAATTCAGAGCTTTCCCTTCATGGCAGGAGTTGAATTTTTATTTGGACAGGGATGCAGGAGGTGAACCTGGCTTGGAGGTGGGGGCTTCTGGTCCTCAGTCCTGCAGCACCTCTGGCACCTGCTATGAAATTTCTGTCCCCTCCAGGCTCTCATCATTGGCTCTGAGTGCATCAAGCTCAGCTTTGTTCCACACTGGGGCTGTGAGAAGCTTGGGGAGCTGTTTGAAGTTCTGTATAATCTCCATGCATCTCTTGGGCTCTTCCTCACCCCCTGAGGCTCTGTGACTTGTAGACACACCTGTAGCTGCTCAGAACACTTCCTCTCCTGCACATGGTTGGGCACGAGGACACACAGGGCATCTCCTAGGTTCTACTCAAGAACGGGTGCAGCCCCTCCCTAGTCCCATGGCTTGACGTTGGCTCCAGGCACAGAGCACTTCCGCAGGGACCTGTTGGCACCTCCACTTACTATTCCTTCTCTTCCTCTCTTTCTTCCCTAGCTCATGGCATCATTCATCTGGGGATAAGAAAAATTGTTTAATTGCATCCCTTCCCTTTTTTAAAAAATATTTTTTAGTTGTTAATGGACCTTTATTTTATTCATTTATTATTTATATGTGGTGCTGAGGATCGAACCCAGTGCCTCACGCATGTGAGGCAAGCGCTCTACCACTGAGCCCCAGCCCCATACCTTCCCTTTTAAGTAGAATTAATTCCCCCAACCTCCATTCTAGGGATTGAACTCAGGGGTGCTCTACCACAGGGCTCTATCTGCAGCTCTCTCATTTTTTAAATTTTGAGCCGCAGTCTTGCTAAGTTGCCCCTGGTTGGATTTGAACTTGAGATCTTCCTGCCTAAGCCTCCTGAGTAGCTGGGATTAGGGACCTGCACCATCACTCCCAGCCTAGGCTTCATTTTTTTTTTTTTTTTTTTGCACCAAAAAAAACTTTTTTTAACTCAAGGGCGATTAACCACTTAGCCACACTCCCAATCCTATTTTTGTATTCTATTTAGAGACAGAGTCTCACTGAGTTGCTTAGGGCCTTGCTAAATTGCTGAAGCTGGCTTTGAACTTGCGATCTTCCTGTCTCAGCCTCCCAAACTGCTGGGATGACAGGTGTGCGCCACGTGCCAGGCTTACCTGATGTTTTTGAATCAAATTTCAGATACTATGCAAAATTATATCACAGAGTAAGTGACTTATACTACAAAAATTTACTTTCTTCCAGTTATGGAGGCTGAGAAGTTCAAGGTCAAGGTGCCCATAATTTAATTTCTGTTAAGGGGTCTTTTCCTGGTTCCCAGATGGTCACCCTCTCTCTAGGTCCTCACATGTCTCTTCTGGGTAAGTGCTCATGGAGAGAGAGAGGGAGGGAGAGAGAGAGAGAGCTGTATCTCTCTTCCTCATTTACAAAGCCACCAATTCTATTGTTTGGGGCCCCATCCATATGACCCCATTTAACCTAATTAAGGTTAAATCTCCTATCTCCCCTAAAACTACTATCTCCAAATACATTGGCACTGCCAGTTAGGATTTCCATGTATTAGTTTTGAACACATACCATTCAGTCCATTGAAAATATCTTTTGGGGGCTGGGGTGCTGGGGATCAAACCCAGGACCTCACACATGCTAAACACATGTTTTCTACTGAGCTACACCTCTAGCACTAGAAAATGGCTTTTGCCCTCTCTTTTATTTTATTTTTTTTGAACAAAATTGAAGATCATTTGGAGTCTTCCAGTCTGGATTTTGCTATTTGCAGCTCTGTGGTGTGGGTTTAACATGTTCCTCTATTCCACTCATGCATGTGCAGTTGGATGTAGAAGTGGAATTAGATTGGCAGGCCTGCTTCCTAGCGGTGGCTAGGCTCCTTTGGGGAGGCACTGTTCCCAGAAGTCCCTGTTTCTGGGAAGGCAGCAGCCACTGGTGATGATGACCTATATCCATGTCTCTATTGGAGCATATAAGATAGCAGTTTTCTAATTCTATGATTCCTTTTTTGCTTACTAGCTAAAATAATTCAATACAAGGAAACACCCTCCTCACCTATTACTTTATGCAGAGGTACAGTTTCAATAGAAACTGTATTTCTAATGAAATAGAAGAATTTGATTCAACCTTTTACTATAAAACTGATTTTCAAAATAATTATCTAGCATCCTCCAAAGGTAGTTTTCTTTCTTTTTAAAAAAAGTATCATTACAAATTTATGGATTTAGGGCTGGGGTTGTAACTCAGTGGTAGAGTGCTTGCCTTGCAAGCATGAGGCACCGGGTTCGATCCTCAGCACCACATACAAAATAACATAAATAAATAAAATAAAGGTTTGAAAAAAAGATTAAAAAAAATAAAAATAAATTTTAAAAAACACAAATTTATGGATTTAAACATACATAAAGTGTTAAAATACATTGCTGTTGTTTTTATGGAACTTCATGTTGTTCCATCTTTTAAATCAGCCCCTGAGTCTTTTTAACAGAACCCGGATAATCTGCAACAGCTTCCTCATAGTTGGGCTGGATAAAGTGTTTCTAGGCTTCTCTTGCGCCTGGAAACCTGGAAGCATCCGTTTCTCTATGGATCCCTGGTTCCTTTCATTAGGAAATGCTGATTCCAAATCACAACCTAGGCTTCAGGGCTGACAGTTGTGATAGGATTGATTTTGTTTCAGTGGACAAAGGTGGAGATAAAGATAAAATACCACATGTGCTCATACAGAAACATCATTTCAAATTCAAGACTGTATGGATTTTACTTAATTGTATCAATCTTATATCTTTTTCTCCTTTGTGCCAAAAAATCCTAGTTCCTAAGGACCCCAACATAATTACTCAGTTGTTTTAATTCATAGTACCTATTAGAATACCAGTGTTAGAGTATCACCTCTTCTTCCAATGTTATTATGATAGGAAATTTTTTAAAAATATTTTTAAATTTTTAATGGATTTTATTTTATTTATTCATATGTGATGCTGAGAACCGAACCCAGTGCCTTACACATGCTAAGCAAGCACTCTACCCTGAGCCACAATCCCAAGCCGATAGGAAAAATTTTAAAGTGTTTCTTTCTTTGTTTTTCTCCCTTCAGTTCTTTTTGCCTTTGGGTTATATCCCATTAGGGATGTATTGTCAAATTACTGTGTTTAAACCAGACTTTTTCCAACTAAAAGCTTTGACTTTTGAAACAGCACAGTCAAGATATTAGGCTCGCTTGCTCTCGCCCTCTCTCTCTCTTTTTCCTACTGTCTGGAACACTCTTACCTTAAGGAAATAGATGTCACATGATCTGGCTGCTTACATAGGGAAGGGTTACAACAGAACAGAAAATACTAGGGAGAATTAAGCCTCTAATTTGACAAAATATTATGCCATCATATTTATTACTTGAAAATACTTTTTTTCCTCCTCCTCCTCCTTTTGGTCTGAGTAGGATATGAGATAGTCTACTTACTGGCATATGAAATTATGGCTTATTTTAAATATATTGATGACAATGGGAATATGATTTTATTTGCATGTATATGTACTAAAGTTACTCTGGAGAAAGATCCCAGTACAGTTTCCTAGCAGATCCTATTACAAATATTACCTGAGTCAGTTAACAAAAGAGAAATGGATTTCTTTGCAAGACGTCCTTGATTATTTTATTGAATGATGATACAAATCCAAAGATTTATGTCTCAAAAACTTACATGATTGCTGTTGTTGACTGCTGTCTCTTTCATTTTTATCTTGTGCCATCTAAATTGAACTACTTTTGAGCCAAACCTTTAAAGGGAGGGGCTGGAGATGTAGCTCCACTGAGCACTTGCCTAACATGCGTGAGGCCCTGGGTTTGATCCCCAGCAGTACAAAACAAAACAAAAAGATATAAAGGGAATCCTGACTACTGAGCCATGGGTGATCCACAGGAGGAAGCAAAAGCGCAAATGTAAGGAACCAAGCCTGAGTTCTAAGTGATGGAGGCTACCGGCAAAACTACCCCTCTACTTCTCATTTATAAATCTTCAAGCATCTGGTTTACCACTATGTCTATAATAACTATCTGATAAACACATAGATTAATTTGACTGGTCCAGAAAGAGCTCTGTCCTGGACATTTAAACTGACAATCAATTGCTACAGAGAACAATACTGGATTGGAGATGTCCTGGATTTTAAGTGGACTCATTCCTTTTGGGGGAGTCCAAGGCTCAGAACTTGGCAAGTCCCTTGGGAAGCCCAAGTCTCCACAAGGTAAAATGCTCCTTTATACATCACCTGCTTTTGTCTTTTCACATAACTGAGTCCAAAGCTTCTTTACCAAGTGTAGGATTTGAAAGTTAATTAACCATTAATTATTTTAGAGTAATTATGCTAACATATAAGTTCTATTAACATAAATATATGAATCAAATAAATGTTACTTGTCATTTTCTGTTTAGTCATTGGCCATGGATCGTTCATGTTTTCAGAAATTGAGTAGCATCATCTGAAGAGCCATCCAGGGCATTGCTGAATTCTGATTGGTTGCACTAGTTCAAAAGCTGATTGGTCAAAAGTTTGGTTAGAGATATCCCAGCACAAGTCTTATTTGTGTGTGTCAAAGTTTTGTAGAATGCATAATAGCTTATTTGTTCTAAGTAAATTTTGAATAGTTCCTGATCAATGTATTTTTCTGATAAGATGTTTCAAAATGAAATTGCCCTTCCTTAAAAGCTAGCTTAAAACCTATACACATGTGGTATTCAAAAGGCACATGATTGAGTTAAGTGGGAACAATCAACCAGCAGCAAGTTCTGCCTGATCTTGTTAGACAGGGAGGATGTGTCCTATATGACCTTGGAAGCACTTGAACATGCCCAAGGCACTACTCCAGTTTCCCCTCTCACAGCATCAGCATTGGTCAGCTCAGTGGAGCAAAAATGATCTGAGAGGCATAAGGCCTGGCTACCAGTTTTGGTTATCCTACTGAAGAATTATATCACCTTGGGAAAGTGCTTTAATCATTTACTTCTCACATGCCTATGGGGTTAAGAATATCTGTCTGTCCAGCCAGGCGCTATGGCGCATGCCTGTAATCCCAGTGGCTCAGGAGGCTGAGGCAGGAGAATCGTGAGTTCAAAGGCAGCCTCAGCAAAAGCAAGGCTTGCTAAGCAACTCAGTGAGACCCTGTCTCTAAATACAAAATAGGGCTGGGGATGTGACTTAGTAATTGAATGTCCCTGAGTTCAATACCGGTACGCCCCTCTCCCCCCCAAAAAAGAATACCTGTCCAGGGCACCTTATTAGGTTGTGATTAGGGTCAAATGAGATAGTGTGCAAATATGAAGATCTTGGGAAGCTGTGAAGAGTCACATGCCTGTTCATTGTCATGCACCATGCATGGAGGAGGTTTCTAGACCTTCCAGAACAGCCTTGTTTTTACTTTTTAGGATGGCATGCCCACTTTTCCTAGGTTGTGCTGCAGTAACCGACAGCCCTACCATCTTGTGGTTCATGACAAAAAGATCTCTTCCTTGCTCACATCCCATTTCAGCAGCAGGTAAGTTGCATCTCTGCTCCATGCATCTTCCCTTTGGGATCCTGGCTGCTACAAGGGTCATGCAGCTTTTCTGGCAGAGAAGAGAGCAGTAACAGAACTGCACAATGGCTCCTATGACTTCTGTTTGGATGTGACATATGTTACTACCATTTGCATACCTTTAACCAAATCAAGCCACAAAGCCACACCTGATGTCACCTGGGCAGGAAGTACCATCTTCTCATAGAGAGGGGGCAGCAACTACTTGGGAACAAGAATGGAACCTCCAACAGAAAGGAAGTTTAGTCTTTTTTTTTGGTACTGGAGATTGAACTCAGGGGCACTCAACCACTGAGCCACATCCCCAGCCCTATTTTGTGTTTTATGTAGAGACAGGGTCTCACTGAGTTGCTTAGGGCCTCGCTGTTGCCGAGGCTGGCTTTGAACTCGCGATTCTCTGGTCTCAGCCTCCCTAAGTGCTGGAATTACAGGCTTGCGCCACCGCGCCCAGCTGGAAGTTCACTCTTGATATGGGAGTCCTTCTTCATCAGAACTCAATGTACCACTGAGATCATTCCAAGCCTTGCCCGGGGGATCACCATGCCGGTTGTTTTGGCTGCAGCTCTATTTGGGTGATTAAGGAATGGAAGAACTTACTTCCCACTCTGTGTCGAGCTCAGGTAGGAGAAGGAAATAAAAAAGATCAAGAGCCTTAGGCTCTAGAGGAAACTGTCGAGAGTCTTAGTGGGGTGAAGTGTGACCTGAACCCCTCAAAACACAAAGATGATTCTTAGGAAACATAAACAGGTTAAGTACCCAGACAGAGAATGAAGAAAGAAAAAATCAGTTTGAAAGAAAGTTCCTTAGAAATAAGCCATCAGCATGCAGAGACAAAGGTTCAAGGGCCACCCTAATTTGAGTGAGGATTAATCACTGAGGAAGGGAAGGAGCTTGTCTGCCAGGTTAGGGGGTAATGGTTCTGGCTGGTGTGGAATTGTCAGAACCTTTGAAACAATGGTTTAAAGTATGGTTTTGATCCAGTCAAGTAACACCCCATTTGTCTTGTTGGGAGGCAACAATAAGTTCCTGTAAAGACATGAATGAAGATAAAGAACGCACAGAGAGTATTATGGTTTGGATTGGAAATGTCCTCCCAAAACTCATGTATTAAACACTTGGTCCTCAGTGTGGCAGTGCCAGAGATGGAGCTTTTGGGAAGAGATTGGATCATGAGGGCTCTGGTGGTATCAGTGGATTAATCCATTTCATGGATTAATAATTTGAATGGACTATTGGGAGGTGGTGGAAACTAGGCAGGTGTGGCATGGTTGGAGGAAGTCACTGGGGGCACACCCTTGGGAACTCTATCATGTCCTTGGCCCTTTTCTCTCCCCCGCCCTTTCTCCTTCCTGGCTGTCATGAGCTGAGATGCTTTCTTCTACCATGCCCTTCCATCGTGATGTTCTGCTTCATCTCAGGCCTAGAGCAATGGAACCCACCAACCATGGACTAAAACCTCTGAAACCATGAGCCAACATAAATCTTTCTTCCTATAAGTTGTTGTGTCAGGTACTTTGATCGCAGCAACAAAAAAGCTGACTAACACAAATGGGGTGGGGTAGAGTGAGAGAGCTGTGTGCATCAGTAGCTAATGCCTTACCAAACCCCAAACCCTACTTCCTCTCTGGAGCTTTCCATGGTTGACAAGATAAACAAAATGATATCTTGGCACTCTTTGGGCTGAACAACTTTTTGATGGAGAAGAAGATTGAGGGAACAGATCTTGGCTGCCATCAAAACATAATCCTTGCCTGATTTTTTTTAACTGAATCGTTAGAAAGTTCTAGTCAAAGGGCCAGAGCTTTCTGGTATGTTCTCTGTGCTACAAATTGAGTCATTGTTTCAAGTTTGTTACGGGGATATTTGGAATCGAATCATGGGCCATGACCCAACATCTCAGAGAAAGGAGAGACACTTGAGGTCACTGAGCCCAGTGGGTGAAGTGGCTTGCTCAGGTCCACATGGGGATCCGTGTCAGAGTTATGAAGGGACTAACTAAGGTGTCCTGGCTTCCAGGTCACAGAACCCTATATCACAACAGCTTCCATTCACTATCCCTGAAAATTCTTTTTGTAAGCATAACCCAAATACTTTTCCATATATATATATATATTTAGTTCATGAACTTTATTTATACGAGGTGCTGAGAATCGAACCCAGTGCCTCACACATGCTAGGCAAGTGCTCTACCATTGAGCCACAACCCCAGCCCCCCCAGATACTTTTCTTAATGACAAAAGTGTCAGGGAATGGGAGTGGCTCCTCGAGGGCTTTTCCAGACACCATCTCCAATGATAGCTCCCCTGACACACACCCTTGGGCTGGGCTGAGCCTCCGGCTGCCTTGCGAAGAGCCTGCGCAGTTGGCCCCAGTTCTGTGTGGGGAATAGGAGGGAACTAAATACTTGTCTATGGGGCCAGAGGTGTTGAGGAGGAAGTCACCTGAGGCCTGGGAGCATGGCTAATTAAAGAGGCAATGCTGAATTTCAGGAGACTGGCTGCTCAGGAGACAGGGCAAGGCCTTAGCTTGAGCTCCTTCTGTTCTCTTTGAGCCACTCTTGTAACCAAGAGCAACAGGTTTGTAGGTTGGGCGGATAGTTATGATCTACAGCAGGAGCTTTCTATTTAAACTAGCTGACTTCCAATTCCAGCTCTAAGGTTTGCTATCTCTGTATCTTCAGGTCTCTTACATAAACTCTTTAAGTACTCTTATCTTCCAAAAAGCACAAAGAGCCTACTCATAAGACTGTTGTAAGAGCTGGGTGCCATGGCGCACACCTGTAATCCCAGCACTCTGGGAGGCTGAGACAGGAGAATCGCAAGTTCAAAGCCAGCCTCAGCAACAGCGAGGCCCTAAGCAACTCAGTGAGACCCTGTCTCTACATAAAACACAGAATAGGGCTGGGGATGTGGCTCAGTGGTCGAGTGCCCCTGAGTTCAATCCCTGGTACCAAAAAAAAAAAGACTGTTGTAAAAATTAATAAGAGACTGCACATCTCGCACACAGTGCTGAGTCTAAAAAGTGTGCCACGACAGTGTCCATGACTATCTACATAGGACTCTCCTGTAGTACAAAGGATAGTGATTCCTATACTATCGATTACTATTGTTATTTTTTTTTTCTGTCTCTATTATATTCTTCTCCCAGAATTGCCTTATCTCGATTGTTATTATTTTTAAAATAATGCTATTTTTCAGATACTGAAACACACCTATAAAAAGTTAAATGCATTCCTCATCCCTGTGGAGCTGGGATCCAGCAAATGAGCATGTTGCCTTCTCATGGGTCCTCCATGCCTTGGGAAATTCAAGATACTAATGCTGGGAGATCCTTTCTGAATCAGAGGCCAACCCTCTCAGTTTGTGGTTGGAGACATTAAGGCACAGAGAGGACACGGGGCTCAGTCCCACTCTTGAATTCACATCTCCGGATGCTATTTTTCTTTTTATTGTTTTTTGTTGGTGTTGTTGACTAATTTTGACATTCTTTTAAATAAATCTTCTTTCTATATTTTAGGGAGCTTTGCAAGTAGGACTCCGTTTTAGGGGGAGGGATGAGCAAAAAAAGAAGCAACTGATGGAGAAAAAAAAGAGAAGACCTGCCTGAGACCCGTGTCGTAGAAAGGAGCTTTCTCACACAGCAGAACTCTGAAGATATTTTCAAACAACTCAGAAAATCAGCTCAAGCCAAGGATATTCTTGTGTGTGTCTTGTGTTCAGAAGTTATTCAGGTCTTTTGGTTTAGGACCCTGGCAGGCCAGGCTTCCAAAGGTGCTGGCTCCAGTTGTCAATTGCTGCATGAGAAGCCATTCCAATGTGGAATGTCTGGAAACAGCAGCCATTCCCCTGCATCTCCTAGGAGTGCGGGTCAGAAACTGGTCAGGGTGGGTGTTTCAGGTGGAATGGGTGTGGTCACTTGGTGGTCCAGCAGTGGACGGGCTGGTCTCAAGGGTCTAAGTGAGATTTCTAAGGCTTTACCTCATGTCTGTGCCTTGACAGGGATGGTTTCAAGGTCTGGATCCACTGGGACTTGTGATTAGAACCCACACATAGCTTCAGAGGTCACATAGCATCACATCAGCCAAACTTTGTGGGTCACAGCGGTCACAAGCCTGCCTTGATTTAAAAGGTGGTGACTAAATCCCATCCCTCACTGGGAAGAATGTCAAGATGTCAACTTTCCATGGCTCCAAAACTGGGATCCAAAATGTGTTTACCTCATTTTCTCTAAATGGATCCTATGAGCAGCCATAAGTGTGAAGACTGGTAAAAAGTCAGGGAACACTGAGCCCTCATTTCCTGAGATGAAAGGTCCATGGTAATTTTATGCAAACCAATATTTCTCCTCAATTTAATGAATACATTATGGGACAGCTTCTAATTTGAGTCCAGTCTTGGGATAATTATAATATAGATAACATTTGACATGACCATTCTGACATTCACATCTCTTCTGTGACCCTGAAATTGAGTTATTAAGCATTTGGCTTAAAAACTGTATCACCACCAAATGAACACTGCAGAGCTCTGCTCCTATAACCTGAACCTTATACCATGGGATAGCTTAAGCCTCAGAGATGTTCCTGTCCCTTTATCAAAGCTGTTGTGGAGTTACTGTTGATGATTAACTGTGTGCTAGGCACTGTACCAAGTGATTTACAGACATTATCTTGTTTAAGCCTCTGATTTACCCTGGGATGAGACTGTTGTACCCATTTTACAGATGAAGGAACTGAGGTTTAGAGAAATTAAGTAACTTTCTTAAAATCTGTAACTCGTAAGTGAGTCATTCATTCATTCAACAAATGCTTAGTGCTTGGGCACTGACCTGGTAGTTGAGATCACAATAATGAACAAAACAGACAAAAAAAGCCTACTCTCAGGAAGCTAGCATTTGAGTGGGGAGCAGGGAAGACAGACAATAAGAAACAAATACTACATATGCATAATTTGTTAGGTGAGCAGTGCCCTGGAGAAAAGTAAATGAGGAAAGAGAGATGGAGCTATGGGCAAGGGGGTAGATTGCTACATTCAACAGGATGGACAGGAGGCATCACAGCAAAGGTGACATCTGAGCAAATACCTGAGGGGTGGGAGAGAATAGGTTAGGTGGAAATCTGGAAGAGAGAGCAGTATTGGAGCTCAGGAAAAGCTTTGGACCCCAAGTCTGTCTGGTCTAAGCCCTTGTGTGTGTTAGTCAGTTTTCTAACACTATAACAAAATACCTGAGACAATCAACTTATAAAGAGAAAATGTTTATTTGGGCTCACATTTTTGGAGATTCCAGTTCATGATTGGTTGCCCCTGTTGCTTTGGGTCTGGGGTAAGGCAACTCATTATGGTGGGAACACATAGCAGAACAAAATCTCTTTTCTCACTGCAAAGAAGCAAAAAAAGTAGCAAGGAAAGGACCAGGGTCCCCCAATCTCTTTCAAGGGCCCGGCTCCAGGGGTTTAAGTACCTCCACAAGGTCCAACCTCCTAAAATCTGCACTATCTCCCAATAGTGTTACCCTGGGGACTAAGTCTTTAACATATGGACCTTTGGGGGACCTTATTGACAATCATTCTGCTGTGGCTCAGTCTCATCACCACTAGGATAGGTCTTTACTTAGTGCTGCTCACATTTCTGCACACAAGAAATTGTAGGGTGATCTTGTTCCCCTGAGATTCCCAGGCCAGTCTCCAGAGATTCTGAAGCTCTGTGTGCCTCAGAGAGTCTGAAAAATAGCATTTCTAATAAGCACCCAGAAAATGCTCATACTGCTGAGCAGTATCACACTTTGAGAAGCACTGTTAGAAAACCATACTTAGCAAAACAGTGCATAAAGAGAAAGCCCTGTGGGTTCTGAGGATACTTATGGATATTGCTGTTGTTTAACATTTATTCCCAATATCCCCACCCCCACCTTACCCAGCTTGCCCTAGAAGAATCAACTGTTTTTCATTCACCACACACACACACACAGTCAAATTCCCAACAAATATAACCTCAGTTAACACTTAATGTAATGTTAATTGAGAAGATAGGAATCTGAGTCTACCTGATCCAGCCCATACCAGCTGTGCGTCCCAAGCAAGTCACTTAACCTCTCTGGGCCAATTTCCTCATCTGAAAAAATGAGCTGATAAGACTTGATTCTCAAAGTGTCTTTTGGCAAGAAAGCACTTTGGCTCAGCTCATGCTTTCTCCGGGGTTAGCAAAAGTTATGAATAAAAGAAAAGTTCCAGACTTTTCTCGTCTGGGTTATGACTCTTAATGTGAGGCCACCATGACTCACAGAAGGTAGTTTTAAATTTTTTATTGTGAAGTTTGGTGAAAGAGGGAGCCATCTGTAATATGCAGCTATTTAGTGGAAAGGTGTGAACCACTTTCCTAGCAAAGCATTAGTCCATTCTATGAAGTGGGGAAGAGGCTGTGGGGAAGAGGGATAGGGAAGGAACCTGGAAGAAGTAGGAACAGGATATAAATGGTGCATGCCTGCACCATCCACAGCTGCACCCCCTGCCATTTTGGGCGTCTCTAATGTGGGGCCAGTACCCCATGCTCATCATCATGGAAGAGATGATTTTCCTATCTCACAGTTCCTTGTTTTGCTGGTTCAGAGGAAAATGGTTTTCCTGTTCTCACCAGGGTGGGTCACTGTCTGTGGTTCCCTAGCCCAGACTTTTAGCTCAAAGGATGATACACAGGCTGGATTTGCCCATAAATGGCAGGAGGTGAGAAGTCTGTATGGTCTGGCAGAGGCAGTGCTGACACAGCCCAAACCCATTCCTGTCTGACATCTGCCTGAGGGATGTGGCCTCAGCAGGGTCTTCCTCTGTTCCACGGGCAGAACTGCTCTGGCTCCTACCTCCTCCTGGATGCAGGGGTGCCCAGAACCAAGCAAGCAGCCAGAGGCCAAGGGGCTGCTGATACTGAGTGGGCAAAGTACTCAAGCATCAGAGGATGACTGTGACAAGCTGGGAACTGAAGGCAGTTGGAATCACATTCATCTTTTCTAACATGGATAGTAATCAAGGGCATTGGTTGGGCACCTGCCCTTTGCAGGAACTGTGCAAAACCCTTTGCCTCCAGAATTTCTTTGAATCCCTGTGATTAGCCTATGAAATAAGTAAAGTTATCATTTTCATTTTTCAGATGAAGATGCTGAATCAGAGAGAAGTTAAATTACTTTCTCCCCAGGTCATACAGCTACTAATGGCCAAACTGGGATTTGAACCCAGAAATGTCTCCATGGTTGGTACATACAGCTACTAATGGCCAAACTGGGATTTGAACCCAGAAATGTCTCCATGGTTGGTACCCTTAACACTGTGTGCTATTGTCTGGTCTCTGTGCATTAAGTGGGGTATTTCCTGTGTGAGACAGCTGGCTTCATCAATCTATAAACTGATGCTCCAGGCTTGGAGCATAGGAAAACTGACATTGCCACGCAGCCGGGCTTACATGTAGGTCCAATCCGTCTGGGTTATGACTCTATTTATGACTCTATTTAATCTATCTCCTTCATTCATTTTTTTTTTTTTTTTTTGGTACCAGGGATTGAACTCAAGTGTACTCAACCACTGAGCTACACCCCCACCCCTATTTTGTGGTGTTTTGCTTTGTTTTTTAATTTTATTTAGAGACAGGGTCTTACTGAGTTGTTTAGTGCCAGTCCATTGCTGAGGCTGGCTTTGAACTCGCGATTCTCCTGTCTCAGCCTCCCAAAGTGCTGGGAGTACAGGCATGTGCCAGTGCGCCCGGCTTCTTCCTTATTCTTGCATTTTAATTTGGTTTCAGGAATGATATTGTCTGCCCTCCTCAAGCTCCTGAAATACTGACTCAACACAAACACCTTCTGCTATTTTCCCAAGGAACAATTTGGTTACACTCTAACTTGTACCATGAGACTGTTCCTTGCAACATCTCCTTCATTTAAAAAGAGGGTAGGAGCCAGGCATGGTGGCACATGCCTGTAATCCCCAGCAGCTCAGGAGGCTGAGGCAGGAGGATCGTAAGTTCAAAGCCAGCCTCAGAAAAAGCAAGGCCCTAAGCAACTCAGTGAGACCCTGTCTCTAAATAAAATACAAAATAGGGCTGGGGATGTGGCTCAGTGATTGAATGCCCCTGAGTTCAATCCCCTATCCATCCCCCAAAAAAGGGGTAGAGTCATTACTCAAGAATGTCTTGACACTGAAAAGAAGAAAGAGGAAAATAAATGCTAGGCTTCAAGATCCTTAAGCCAATTGCCGAGGTCACTTCTCCCAGCCTCAGACTCAGATGGCCCGGGGTGTGCTGCCTGCCCACTCCCTTGGAAAGGACAATCCGATTGTAAATATTATCTGCGCTTCTGGGAACATTTGAATGGTAATACTCAAGCAATTACTTTCCTTTCAAGATCATTAAACACAAATCAGACATGTATTTTAATAAGGCTGCCAATGCCGTTAATGGTAGGGAGGGTGGCGGAAAGGCTAAGTTTTTTCCTCTAATGGGTGAATGTTTACATTATTATCTCTTCTGAGAAGGGACGCGGGGGAGGGGGAAGATGGCTGAATGCTACAGAAACATTTCTTTGCTTCCTTGCACCCCAGAATTCAAGACCTCTATCTGCTAGATGTACCTTCAGAGCATTGGGGAGGGATAGCAATCATACTTTGGGCCAGGACAGCTCCCCCTGAACCCCTTCCTCTTCCGGGGTGCCTGTGGTCACAGTTGTCTTCACCCAAGTCCTCTCTTTGAACATGGCAAGGGCCCAGCAAAGGAGATGGACTCTGGAAAGAATGAAGAGTGGGCTTTTGCATAGCAAGCTCCACTCTCAGGTCTTGAATTTTAATATTCCACTATTTTCCTCCTGTTTTAGGGAACAGAGATGCTAAGAGAAGGGCCAGAGGAAGCTGTCCAGAGGCCTGTGTCCTCTGCCCTTATATTTGGGGTAGAAGGGACCAGTCTTGTAGGACAGAGACCTGTATACCTGGCTCTCTTTTTCCTCTCCCTACATCTTGGTCTCCAAGTGGCACCTGCAGTAGCACCTTCAAGACCACAGAAAGACAAGCCACTGCCAGGGTAGAAACTGGGCACTGGAATCTACAAAGAATCTTCTGGAAAGTACACTTGCCAGAGAGACTGACGGGAATGGGATGGTTCATTCTTCATCCAGTTCTACTCCCCACTGGAGCCACTTCTAGTCCTTTGCTTGTGGTCTATGATCCCTCTCCTGGCCCTCATGAAAGTGGCATGGGTGACCACCTATGGAGTAGGTCTCAGGTTCACCCGGGAACCACTCAGTCTCTAGACGATTCTGTCTGCTAGTCCTTTGTTAGGATCTGATGCCTTTGATCACTCATTGAAAAATAGGAGCTTCGAATGCTGTGTGGAGCAGAAAGTGCTGTGAGGACAGTGTTCATGTGCTGAGTTTCCTCTAGATTTCTGGTTTAGTTTTGAACTGTGTGTCCAGAGCTTAGGAAAGGGGGATACATACATTATGCATTTCCAGAGAACAAAGGGTCTTCAAGATTTAATTGTTAGTTGTTTCTGACTGTGTGATCCTAGGCAGTTTTTAAAACTCTCTAAGCTTCAATTTCTTCACATGTAAAATGAGAGGGGTTGTTAATTATTTCAGAGAGTTCGGTGTGAGGCTTAGGTAGGTGTACAGTCCTCTGCATAGGCAGTTTGGTGGTAAATGCTTAACGACCATTTTTCTGTTGTGGAACAAGATGCCTTTGCCTGCTACAGACATTTCAAACACTAAATATATAGAAATAACTGAATGGTGAAGTTTTCTGAGGTCAACGTAACTGCTATCACAGTCATTTTAAGCATAAACCTTGCATGAATGTGGAGATATCAATAAAAGTTCAGTAAGGAGTCTCTGAACCTCAGAAACAGGCTCTGCCTCATTCATGGTTTTGTGCAGAAACTATTGCTTCTGTTTTGCTCCAGATAGGTGTAAGAGTGTGAAAAAGCAAATCCTCTCCAGTACCTGTTCATCTCTAGAATGAATACTCATTTCACAACTTTTTCCTACTTGCAGGCCCTGTTCCAGGTAATTCAACAAGAATGGTCACATTTGTATCTATTTAGAATACTGTTCCAACAGAGGGACCTAGAATGTGCCTTCTATTCATGGTCAAGAAACAAAATGAACTGTACACTAGGGAGCATCCGGCAATCCCAGCAACTTGGGAGGCTGAGGTAGGAGTATTGCAAGTTTGAGGCTAGCCTCAGCCACGTAGTGAGACCCTAAGCAACTTATGAGATCCTGTCTCAAAATAAAAAATGAAAAAGAGTGGGAGATGTATCTCAGTGATACAGTGCCTCTGGGTTCAATCCCTAGTACCAAATAAAAGAAAAGAAAACAAAAATGGCAGACAAAACGGCTTTCCTTTGGGCTCAGAGTGATAGCAAGTTTGGCCTTTGGAGGAAGAGTTATGTTTGCCCAGGACCCTGAGTGAGAAGTTCCTGGTTTCAAAGCCATCTTTTGTGCCCAGATCAACTAATAACAGACATGGCCAAGCCCCCACTGGTGTCATCACTATGTGGCCTAGCTTCTTCTCTGGTCTGTTCTATTTATCTTTCTGAAGTCCTTCTTTGGGACAAGGAAAACATCGAACTCTGGGGTCCTTTCAGTGCCTACTGCCTTATTCAAGATGGGTAAGCACTCTGGGGAATGGAATCCCATTTCTGCCTTGGAAGACCTCCATCTGGGCCCCTGGAGAACAGAAGTAACTGAAAAGCATTGCTTGAGGAATGTGCATTTAAGGCTTTGCCTTGAGCTTTCCACACTAATACGGTTAATAATGAAATGAGCTTCCCAATAACAGCTGTTGCTGCCAAGCCCCCCGTGGAGATAAGAGTGGATCAGTGGTAAGAGCTTTTCATGTATTCTCATCTTAAGCTCATAGAATGGGTGACCGACACATGCCCAGAGTTGAGTTATGTGAGGGATCTATGGCGATACCTCTGGCCTTCTATGGGCAGCTACTGGTTTCCATGGTCCAAAGGAAGCGGCCCTGATATATACAAGTTGAGGCTGGAGGACTCAGGGTGTTGGTAAAGAGAGTTATTTTAAAACTAGAGTATAATGTTTTTCTCTATCAAATAATACCTATTGATTACAGAAAAATTGGACTCCACAAATAAGTAGAAAGAAAAGAAGAAAATTATCTATCATCCCACCACATAAAGATAACCAGTGTTAGCATTTGGAAATGCTTCTTCTCATCTTTTTAAAAACATAACGTGATTACACAACACATAAAATTTGCTCTTGCTTGCTTTAACATTCTGCTATAAACATGTCATTATACACTTTTTTTTGGTACCAGGGATTGAACTCAGGGGCACTCGATCACTGAGCCACATCCCCAGCCCTATTTTGTGTTTTATTTAGAGACAGAGTCTCACTGAGTTGCTTAGCATCTCGCTTTTGCTGGCTTTGAACTTGCGATTCTCCTGTCTCAGCCTCCCAAAGTGTGGGGATTACTGGTACAAACTTTTTTAATGAATGCAATTTTGGTGTCTGCAAAACATTTCTGGAGTTGGGTTTATCCAATCATTTCCATGTTATTGGACATGGGTTATTTCTGATTTTTTGTCATTAAATAGATATAAAAATCTATACACATATAGCTGCTTAATTATTTGAGATTAGTTCTTTAGGGCAGTGTCCTCAAATTGGAATCATTAGATCAGAAGGGAGAAACATTGTATGGCTTTGTGTTTTGAGGTACTAGGAATTGAACCCAGGGCCCTCACATGCCAGGCAAGCACTCTGAGCACTCTACCACTGAGCTACGTCTCCTTTAAAAAACATTTTCTTTGAGATAAGATCTCAGGCTAGCCTTGAACTTGTGATCCTTTTGCCTCAGCCTCTGGAGTAGAGGAGTTTATAGGCATATGCCTGTGCTCAACTAATGTTTTATAACTCTTAATCCAAAATGCAAAGTTAAAAATTGTTATCTTGGTAAGGAGGTGTATTGAAGGGCTTCCAAGTTCACTTTTGGCACTGTTATTCTCTGTACCTAAGACTTTTCTCCCTTTTATTGATGTGTCTATCAAGGCACTACAAGAGGGAGGCTTGCCAGACTGATTCTTCAATACTGAATGTTTCAATAATCAAATCCATCTAAAAGGGTTTCTTTGGCTAGTATGTATAAATAATATTACAGCCCTAAATCAAAATACACTACAGCAAAAATAAAAGACCATTTATTGACTCATCTAATTTCCTAGAGGTTATATGCATCCAGGCATGACTGAATTCAAGGACTTTGGTTTTCTTCTCCCCATCCTTTGGTCTGATTTTATTCTCTACTGGCTGAATTCTCAGGCAGGGTCTCCCCTTTTCTATAAGAAAAAGTGAGGAGCCCCTTTGTCCCTCTCTTCTCAGGCATCCTAGTGGGAAAACTTACCTCTTTCCATGCATTCCCATCCAAAGTAAATAGTCTATACTTATTGGCTTTGATTGGCCCAGTGAGAGTCATGTGACTGGGATGCTGTGTTTGGGCTGGGCCTGGTTACATGCTTGCTCCTAGAGCTAGACAGGAGTCTTCTCACCTGAACCAAAATTGACTGATAATGGGAGAAAGCAAGCCCACCAAAAGAGAACAAGGCAGGTGTTTCTCAAAGAAGTGGGGGTGAAAGCCAGCCAAACAAGAACAACGTGTCCATTAAAAAGTACCTCTCTTCAGGGTGTTCCCTAGAGCTCTTTCCCTAGGATATGAATCTCAAACAAGATATTATTGCCTTGAGTAAAGAAAGGAGCTGAGCCCTCCTGATCTTGTACAGGAATCACATGATTGTTAGCATCAGGTAAACGGGCTGCCACTTGTCATTTCTAAAAATCAAACTCATTTGGCAACTATTTATTTCAGCACCTACCATGAATCAGTTCAACATTTACTGAACTGCTGATGTTCTAGTTGCTGGGGATACAACAGTGATTCCCACACAATCTTGCCTTCGGGTCTAACCTTTTGAGAGACCTAATGAAGTGCCTGAAATGTCTTGGAAGCACCCAGGCTATCCGTAGGTCACGCATGTGTTTATTTACAATTGAAATGGCTCATTGACGCTCTGGCTGGCTGGGTTGTAATTTGCTCAGGCACTTAAGCTTCACTATTTAAAAAAAAAAAAGCCACAAAACATAGCTTCTCCACTAGCCTTAATTTGGCTGTTATGTTTGTACTGAAGATTGTCTGGATAGAACACTCAACTTAAATTCAGCAGAAATGTAAAATAGAGCATGTTAAAGAAAATAGGTACAAATTGCCAATAAATCCCCATATGAAGAGAGCTTCTCACGAAGCCTCTGAAGATATTTGCATAACCTAATTTCCTGCACCAGGATCCTTTCTGCTATCCGTTCCCATGTTTAACTCTCTTTAAATAGAGAGAGCAGTCATTTGTGCTTCTACTTGAATAACAGTCATTTGTAGTTTTGATACATTTTAGTGAGAAACATCTCCCCATAACATAAGACCATGGAACGCTGCAACCAAAAGATGTGTTGAAATTAGTGTTAACTGTTCATTCATTCAACAAATATTGATTGAGCTCTCTGCCAGGCACTGTTCTGAGTGTTCTTGAATCAAGCAAAGATCCTGCAGTGGACAAATCATTCAAGACACAATCCTTCCAAATTTTAGCAAGGGTCAGCAAAGCATTCCGGATGTGGAGTCTGAGGTCTTGAGACTTGGGTCTGTAGTCCTTCACTGGCACACATCAACTGTGTGATCCTGGGCAATTTGGTTTCTCTTCCAAGCTTCATTTTGTAGATCTTGTAATCTGAGAGGTAGAGTCAGGAAAGGCAAAGAGGAAGCTGGGAAGTGTGGAGGCTGGGAGGGCAAGTGATTGATGGATTACACTCTGAGGTGCGTGTGTTCCAAGCCCCATTTCCACTAGGGTAGCTGTGTAACCTGGATGAGGTACTTCCTTTTATCTTGGTATTTGCACCTGTAAAATGGGGCTTATAAAAGATCTATCCTATGAATTTGTTGTGAGAAACACTTGAGATACTGCATTTAAAGCACCTTACCACCAGCCATGGTGGCACATACCTGTAATCCCAGCAGCTCGGGAGGCTGATGCAGGAAGATCACGAGTTTAAAGCCAGCAAAAGCAAAGCGCTAAATCCTGGTGATCCCTGGTGTATCCAAAAGTTCCTTACTGGCAAAAAAAAACCAAACAAACAAACAAAAAAAAACCTGTCTCCAAATAAAATATCAAATAGGGCTGATGATGTGGCTCAGTGGTTGAGTGCCCCCTGAGTTCAACCTCCAATACCACACACACACACAAAAATTGACTTGCCTAGGGCCTGGCATGCCATGAGACTTCAGTGAAAGCTGCCACTTCTATCATTTTGACTACTATTCCTGCTGTTGTGTTGTGTTATCTTAGATGACCATTTTAATGATTACAGTAGAGGCTGAATTCATCCTTTCATTTAATATATGTCTAGTGAGGCCTGCCGTACACCAGGCATGCTCTAGCGATGGGGGCAGAGCTGTGAACAGACAGCTAGTTTCTGCTGACAAGGAGTTTGAATTCTAGCAGAGCGAAGCAGATAACAAATTAGCAAACAAACAATTGCATAAGTAATGTAGTTTCAGCTAGACGTTCTGTTAAGGATTGAAGTGGGAAGACAAAATGACTGGAATTCAAGGCATCTTTTGCTAGGAAGACATTCTGCCTAAGAAGTAAATGCTGAGAAGACAGCTGCCAAATCAAGAACCTGTAGGAGGGCTCTTTTTTTTTCTTTTCCAGTACCAGGGACTGAACTCAGGGACACTCAACCACTGAGCCACATCTTCAGCCCTATTTTGTATTTTTATTTAGAGACAGAATTTTATTTTGAGACAGAATTGCTTTGCACCTCACTTTTGCTGAGGCTGGCTTTGAATTCACAATCTTCCTGCTTCAGCCTCCCCAGCCACTGGGATTACAGGCGTGTGCCACCACACCCAGCTTGTAGGAGGGCTTTCAAGTCAGGGGAGACAACAAGCACCGAAATACCAAGGTAGAAATAAGGTGGCATGAGGGACAGGAGGCTGGCCAGAGGATAAACAAAAATAGGAGAATGGCATAGGAACAGAACTGGGGAGAATGAGTGCTGTGATCAATTGATGATGTCTGCTCAGGGTAAGGATTAGGGAGAGTCAGTAGTGATGTCACATATTTGTGATCCCTAGTATCCCAAAAGTCTCTTACTGGCATAAAAAAAAAAAAAAAAAAAAAAATCTGTCAGGCATCTCCTATCTTTATCCTGTAATTTAACCAAATTAGAGGTATACAATTACTTAATGATCATGTTTCTGATTTTAAGAATTTTAAGAACCAGAGTTTCTTGAAATTATTTACTGCTTCTTGGGTTTACTGAGTTGGATGTCAGTAAAGAACTAATTCTGTTTACTGTTTAAGAAGAACTAATTTGGTGACAATTTCGTGTGATGGCTACTTTATCTTTCCTCAGATAGCAGTTAGTGATAGTGCAGAAAAACAGTTTCACAGGGCTCAGCTTCACAGTTGTTTTTTTCCTAAGCTAACAATTGCACTAAGTTCTATCAAGTAAGTTAATGGAAAAAAACTTGGTCAAAACAAGAGGCGACCATTTGGCTGAACAAATAATTTGGGTGAAAATAATTTCCACAGACACTGGATTTGCTACTTTCTTGATTTAATAGAGACAATTTTGGTACACAACAGGAAGGTTTTGCTGTCATCAATGAAGTTTTATATGCCCTTTTGTTCTATTTTCAACTTTAAAATTTATTCTCACTCACATATTTCATTTTTGTACTATTTGTAACACATAACCTGAATGTACTAAATTTAGGATTGGTTAAGTAAGATGTCATAGGTAATAAATGATGGATAAACATGATGGAATTAACAACAGAGGATATCTCTGGGCAAAGTAGATGTTTTAACTACATTTTTAATATTATCTATACTTTTAATATTATATTCTGATTTTTTATAAGTGCTGATTTTGATATAAAAATAAAGTAATAAATAATTAAAGGAATAATATAAAACAACCTGGAAATTTCAAAGGGTAAAAGTTTTTGTTCATTTCCCACTTATTTTCAGTTCATTTCAATGCCTGCTTTGTTCATTTGGAGGCATTTTCATATACTTTAATTTTTCACATTTGTCAAAAATTTGTGTTTCCCATTGCTTATTTAATTTTTTAACTTTATATTTTGCATGCTTCTTTGTAACCCATTGTAACTTATTATTAAATCTGCTACAGTTGATTCTTTAGCTTATTTCCTCCTTTTCAATATTACAGCAGTTCAGAGCAGGAGTAGTTGGCAGAAAGACCATTTAAAAATTTAAAACTCAACCAAATAGAAACAAATCTTGAAAATTTCTGAAATTCAGATAAAATCACCTGAAGACCCATTATTGCAGGTTGTAAAACTGCTCTGATGGCATACCCAAAGACAGACATATGTTATCACATTATGAACCTCATCTCAGAACCTCCCCAAAATCATGTTTAAGTATTTTCTTTTCAACTCTGAAAACCCAGGATTTGCATCCACCTTAACTGAGCCAGTAAAATGTGCTTGTTAATTAACACTCAGTCTAGAGCAACATTATCTTTCATCATCAAGTAATGAACTCTGGTGGCATTAAGCTTTTATATTGTGAACTACAGCTCAAAAAGAAAGATTTCTCTGCTCTTCAGAGGACTGAATTTTTTGACTTTGATATATCATTTATGCATCTCATCCATTATTGATGTGTACAGTTTTTACATGAGGCGTTGACCTTTTAAAATAAAGACAAGACTACCCTCGTCTTAATCTGTTTCTCGTCGGTACTGTTTTTAGAGAACAAGAAATTCTCGTGTTCTGCAGAATTCACTTTGAAGCTTCCTTTCTTTGAAAACAAATAGCAGGAAGGCTCCAAACAACCGAGGCTCTTCTATTTGGTGGAAAAGCTGCGTGCGTGTGTCTAATTTTAAATTCTGAAGTGCAAATGTCATGTAATGAAAGTATCAGCAGTTACTTAAACGTGGTTAAATATGGAAACTCGGCATAAAGTCGATGTTTATTTGCAGCCGGTGACAGTGATAAGGGCAGGAGCCCTCCCGATAAGTGGCTTTCAGCCACCGTTAATCGACTGATGGATGGATCCGAGCGAGGCTGGTCACGCAGGACGCCGTCTCACCCTCTGTAATGGAACGTGTTCATCTGTCTCGCAGAGGGCGAGAGGGGGAGACCACGTGTGCCGATGATTCCATTATTCTGCTCATGGTAACCTCTGCTGCTGGTGAGAGGAGGCAAAAATCAAGAGACTTTGACCTGAATCATAGTGGAAACCTAAAAGAACTCACAGAATGTCACAATGGGAAGGGATCTTGGTGATCATCTAATCCAACCCCTGTATTTTTTAGATGAGGAAATTTCCATGCGTAATAATATATACCAGCATTTATTAATCAGTGCACATGTATTTATTCTCTTTTTAAAATCTGCAGCTGGCTGCTCACTGCCCTTAAAGTGAAGTCTTATTGAGACATCAGGGCCTTGAGGGTCTACATTCTGCTTCTTGCGCTGTCTCAGTGGGGCTCTACCCACATTGAACTTCAGGTTCCAGGTTTAGGGGTCTACTGGATGCTAGCAACATAAACGCTTCCCTGACTCCCCACTCCTCGTCTGGGTCCTCTCTCAGCCATATTCTGATCTTATTCCCCCTTTCACAACTGCCTGAATATCGTCTGTTAACTCATATATCTCCTTTTTGACCAGGGGCTTCTTGAGTGCCAGACACTATCTTAGTATCCCTAGAGTCTTGCAAGGTCCCAGACATGTCATAAGTACTCACTGTATGTCTGCTGACTGAACAAAATGGCTCATTAGATGCCCAGCTCTGCAGTAGAAACCAGGAGCACAAAACTAAGATGCAGTCCTGCTCTGGAAGAAACCAGACTCATTCATTCAATTCAGTTATAGCTTTTCCTACACAGGAAGGTATGTTTTTGCTCCATTTACCAAATGTGAAGGAGTTACATTCTGAGAAGTGTTTGAGAAAATCTTAGAGACAAACTTGAAATTCTCCATGTTTCAAACCATTCTTTAAAATATCATCACCATTAATCAAGAGACAAAAGGAACCTCAAAATCTTTGGTTCCAATTAGCTGTTCCCTCCCAAGTAATAAGAAGAGCTCATATTTGTTGTGCCAAAGAACCACAGCCAGGATGGTCCCAGGGTTAGTAACTATTTTCTCTTTTACTTGCCAGAAGTGCCAGGCAGAAGTGAGAAACAAGAGACCTGTCGAGTGTCAGGACTTGGAGAGGCTTTGAGATCACATAGCCTGGTCCCCTTCTCTTACAGAGGAGGAAATGGTGGAGAACAAGAGAGAAGCATTTGGCTCAAAGTCATGTAGCAAGCTAGTGGCCAGCCTGGGTCCTGAGGCTCCAGCTGGGCTGTTCCTTCTCTGAGGAGATGTTATGACCCTCAACCTTCTAGTCCAAATTACTGATCTTCAGACACACATCCATTTTGGTAAGAGACATTGGCCCCTTTGGACAGCCCAGTATCCCTTCCAATTGGTGATAGTAGTCTGATTTTTATTTGGAAATTCACCCCTCCCATGCAAGGGTGAGCTGACTCCACCTGAGCTCCCAGCATGCATCCTGACTGACTAAGCCAATCAGCACCTTCCACCCAGCACTCGGGTCTTCATTCTGAGCTGAAGGTTCCTCACTGGTTTAAACTTAACAAGGAAGGTTCTTGCCAGCCTAGCCCTCAACTAGTTAACCATGTGCAGAGCTCTGGATAAAAATCTCCCTACACGTCTGGCTCACCTAGGGGTTTCTGATTGGGGGGAGGGGCCAGGTCTATGAACACAGGCTGTTCTTGAACATGGTAGTGATTTACTAGTGATGACAGGTGACTGCTAGAAGGTCACTTCCATCAAAGACAAGTAGCTTAGTGAGATAGAGGGTCTCCATCAGCACCCAGACCCTCACTCCCTTCAACTCATACTCCAGGAAAGTCCATTTACTGCTTTTTTGCAGTCAGCAAGGTTGATTTTTGTTTGATTTTTTTTGACAGTAATATTCAGCTCCCAGCCCCTTCCCTCAATTAATCCATTAGTTAATTAAACAATTAATTCATCATGTAATTCACTAGTTCACCATGCCAAGTACCATGGTTGCAAAAAGTTGCTGCTGACCCTTTGGATGTACCTGCGGACTCCTGACATCAAGTTTTTTCTTAGGCAATTAACTTCAGGTCATAAATTTTTATTAAGCACCGACTGTATGCCAGGCCAGCAGGAGGGAATGCAGAAATGAGTAAGACATGCAGGCTTGCTTGCATAGTCTAGCTGGGGAGTCAGACAAGTGAAAGGTATCACTGACTCATCATCACCCTCCTGAGGTCAGTATCCTGGGATCAAATCCAGCCAAGGACCTTCCAGTTCAGGGAGACTTATGCTGAATCTATTTAACTTTCAAGGGTATAAGGAATTTAAAATTTTTGTTTTGAAAGCGAAAAGTCCCCCTGAATGTTAACACAGAGGCTCATTACTGTTATTTCTTGCTAATGAGAGACAATTCTAGGCCCCCAGTGTGTATTTTTAAAAACAAGACTAAATGATAGGTTGGGGCTCTTTTTAGCAGAACTGCAGAGAAGTTAATGAAAGAGCAAACCTCTGGTGCACCCAGGAAGCATGAGATATAGAGCCTGCTGGGCGCCCTGGCATCACAAACAAGAATGATCCCACCTCCGGATGACCATCGTCAGCTCTCTGGGAGAGCTGCTGGTTAGTTGGTATCAATATAACCAGGAAAAGGACATTTGGAAATGTGTTTAAAAGTTCCTAATGCTTCCATTAGGGTTGCCATTTTTTCCCCCAGTGCTGGGAATCAAACCTAGGGCTTCTTGTATGCTAAGCACACACTCTACCCATGAGTGACAATCCTAACAAAACCCACGTGTGATAGGTATTGTATATACCAGTGGCTTCATTGAATGCACATGAACTGTTCTGTGATGTGGGTGTGGTTGTCTTCTTTGCAGCTTGGAAAAAAGACATTTGCTCAAAGATGGGCGGTAAAGAACTATGTGGGGCTGAACTAGAACTGGCTCCCTGATGATATCCTCAAGGGAAAACAAGGACCACTGCCACCCTCAAGGCAGGGTTTTATGTACTCAGAGATTTTTTTTCAAAAATCATGAAACATTGTACAAATGTGTATTACTATAAAAATGTATATTACGTATGTATGGTTTAAAAATAATGATTTAACATCATGTATTTACCATGGAGTTTATGAAATAGAATATTGTTAGCGTTTTATTTGAGGGCCCTTGTTCCTTTTCCTTTACCATCCATACAGATAGAGTAGCCCTTATCTGAGTAGCCTGAGACTGGATGTGTTTCAGATTTTGGATTTTTTTTTTTTTTTTTTTTTTAGATTTTGAAATGTTCACATACACATATTGAGATATCTTGGGGATGAGACCCAAGTCTAAACACAAAATTCATTCACTTTTCATATCTACCTTATTCAAGTAGCCTGAGATAATTTTATATAATATTTTTAGTGGAATCTGCCTTTTGATTTTGACTCATCACAGGAGGTCAAGGGTGGAATTTTCCACTTGTAGTATCATGTCAACACTCAGTTTCAGATTTTGGAGCATTTTAGTTTTCAAATTTTCAGATTAGGGTTGTTTAGTGTGTGTGTGTGTTAGTTTGGACTGTTTTTATTGAATAAAATATTGCATTTTATGTTCTTCTGTGACTCAACTTTAACACTATATTTTGGTGATTTGCTCAAGTTGATTCATATCTTTGTGATTTATTCCATTTTACTGCTACCTAGCTTTCCCATGTGTGAATATGTCAGTTTATTTTTTCATTCTACTGTTGATGGGAATTTGGGTGGTTTCTGGCTTAGCTAACAGTGCTGCTGTGAACATTCTGTGTACATCCGTGGGTGTAAGAATTTTTCTAAGGTAAATTCTTCCAGTGGAAGTGTTAGGTTTTAGTGTATGCATGAGCTTAGCTTTATAATGCTAAAATGTTTACCAAACGACCTGTACACATTTTAATTTCCATAAGCAATGGATGAGGGTTTATGTAGTTCTCCAACATCTCCATCTTGATATTGGCCAATTTAAAAATTTTTGCCATTCTGGTGGCATTAGGGAGTACCAGGGATTGAAGTCAGGGGCACTCAACCACTGAGCCACATCCCCAGCCCTGTTTTATATTTTATTTAGAGACAGAGTCTCACTGAGTTGCTTAGCGCCTCACTTTTGCTGAGGCTGGCTTTGAACTCATGATCCTCCTGCCTTGGTCTCCCCAGCTGCTGGGATTACACCATTCAGCGGGCTTCTGGTGGCATTTTATTATGATGTTAATTGGCATTTACTGATTACTAACAAGTTGAAGTACCTTTCATTTATTTATGGACCAGTTGTACCTTTTTTTTTGGTGCCGGGGATTGAACTCAGGGGTATTGGACCACTGAGCCACATCCCCGCCCTATTTTGTGTTTTATGTAGAGACAGAGTCTCACTGAGTTGCTTAGCATCTCACCTTTGCTGAGGCTGGCTTTGAACTCGTGATTCTCCTGCTCAGCCTCCCAAAGTGCTGGGATTACAGGCATGTGCCACCGCGCCTGGCTTATTTATGGACCAGTTGTACCTTCTTTTCTACACAATGTGTATCAACCCTTTGGACCATTTTTCTTTTGGATTTTCTCATTTGTATTGATAGGCAGAAAATTTTTATGCCTTTCAAATGTTAGTTGTAAGTTATGTGTGTTGTAAATACATTTTTGTGTTGAAGATTATCTTTTCATTTTCTTCAGGGCATTTTTTTGTGAACGAAAGTTTTTACATTTGAAAGCTTTCTATTTTAAAATAATTCCAGATTTAAGGAAAAGTTATAAAAATAGTACCCAAAATTTCCTTCACCACAGATCTTCCAAACATGAACATTTTACCACATTTGCCTCATCACTGTGCTTGACTATTTTTTCTTGCTATTATAAATTATATTTTTAAAATGACATTCTAATTTGTTATTTGCATTTCGAGAAGCAATTGACTTTTTAATATTGCTTTTATAAAAAAAAGAGTTCTGATAAGCTCAACCTATAATCTCTGTAGATTGTTTGTCATGTTTTCTAGGTAAATAATAAACTCATCTGCAAGGAATGACAGTTTTTGTTTTGTTTCCAGTTGTTTGTAGTCTACTTCTCTGACTGACGCCTTCAGCACCAAACTGAATAGGTATGTGGATAATTTTTGTCTTGTTCCTCATCTTAAAGGAAATGTGTTATGGTTTAGATGCAATGTCCCCCAAAAGCTCACGTATGAGACAATGCAAGAAGGTTTGCAGGAGAAATGATCGGGCCACAGCTTTAACCTAATCAGTGAATTAATCCCTGATGGGATTAATTGAGTGGTGTGCTAGAGGCAGGTGGAGTGTGGCTGGAAGAAGTGCCTTATTGGGTGTGTGGCTATTGGGTATATATTTGTATCTGGAGAGTGGAGTCTCTCTCTCTGCTTCATGATTACCATGTAAGCTACTTCCCTCCGCCACACTCTTCCACCATGATGTTCTGCCTCACCTTGAGTCCCAAGGAATGGAGCTGGCCTTCTATGGACTAATACCTCTGAAACAATGAGCCCCCAAATAAACTTCTCCTCCTCTAAAATTGTTCTGGTTGGGCCCTTTAGTCACAGCAGCAAAAAAAAAAAAAAAAAAAAAAAAAAAAAAAAAAAAAAAAAAAAAAAAAAAAAAAAAAAAAAAAAAAAAAAAAAAAAAAAAAAAAAAAAAAAAAAAAGCTGACTAAAACAGAATGTTTTCAATATTTTGCCATTAACAATGCATTAAGAATGACATCTGGTGGGGGGATGGAAGAATAGAAGTTCATTGGGTTACACAAGGGGATGAAGAGAAGGGAAGAATAGCAATAGGAGACACAGTGGGATGAATCTGCATAACTCTCCTATGCTCCTGTATGAATACAGGACCAGTGAAACTCCACGTCATGCACAACCACAAGAATGGGATCCTAAGTTATACTCCATGTATGTATGATGTGGCAAAATATTTTCTACTGACATGTGTATCTAAAAAGAACAAGTAAGAAAAGTTAAAAAAATTTTTTAAGAAAGAATGTCTATAGTCCTTCTGTGGGGATGTCCACTGTCAGGTTTCACATGTGTGTGTTTAATAAACTATTTTTAGATAGGTTTTAGGTTTACAGAAAATTGAGCAGTTAAGTACAAAGATTTCCCACAGACTTCCCCTCCACAATTTTTTCTATTAATGTCTTGCTTAGTGTTATGGTTTGGATATGAGGTGTCCCCAAAAGCTCATGTGTGATGCCATGCAAGACATTTCAGAGGTAAAATGATTGGGTTATAAGAGTTTTAACCTAATCAGTGCATTTATCCCCTGAGAGGGATTAATTAGATGCTACCCATAGGCAGGTAGGGTCTGGCTGGAGGGGTTGGCTCCCTGGGGGCGTGCCTTTTCAGTACCTATTTTGTCCCTGTGGAGTGGAGCTCTCTGTTTCCTGATTGCAGTGTCCCTGGTGGTTTCCCTCCACCACATTCTTCCACCATGATGTTCTGCCTCACCTGGAGCCCTGAGGAATGGAGCCAGCTGTCTGTGCACTGAGGCCTCTGATACTGTGAGCCCCCAAATAAACTTTTCCTCTTTTAAAATTGTTCTGGTCAAGTTGTTTTGGTCATAACAGCAAAGAAGCTAACTAAAACACCTAGTACAGTAAATTTGTTATAACCAATGGACCAACAGTGATGCAGTAGATAGCTAAAGCCCCTAATTTTCCTTAGGGTTACTGTTTGTGTTGTGCAGTTCTTGGATTTTTGACAAATATGTAGTAAATGTATCCACCATTGCAATATCATAGGGAGTAGTCTTACTGCCTGAAAAATTTGTTGTACTACCCCTATTCATCCCTATCTCTGATTCCCTGGAAAACACTGATATTTTCACTATCTAGTTTTTCCTTTCCTAGAAGGGCATATGGTTGGAATACAGAAAGCCAAATTAGAATAATAGAAAAGGACATTGGTTGGAATCATACAGAATGCAGTTTTTCAAACTGGCTTCTTTTACTTAGCAATGTGCATTGAAGATTCTGCCATGTCTTTTTTGTAGTTTAATAGTTCATTTTCTTTTTATCACTGAATGATATTCCGCTTTGCAGATGTGCCACAGTTTATCTTTTTACTTATTAGGGCATCTGGTTTGCTTCTAGTTTTTGGCAACAAACATTTGCATGTTTTTTGTTTTGTTTTGTTGGTACCAGGGATTGAACTCAGGGGCACTCAACCACTGAGCCATATCCCCAGGCCTATTTTGTATTTTATTTAGAGACAGGGTCTCACTGAATTGCGTAGCACTTTGCTTTTGCTGAGGCTGGCTTTGAACTCACGGTTCTCCTGCCTCAGCCTCCTGAGCCACTGGAATTACAGGCATGCACCACTGTGCCTGGTTGCATGCATATTTTTGTGTGTACATTTGTTTTCAACTCATTTGAGTAAACACCCAGAATCATGATGCTGGGTCACGGTAGTATCGTTTAGCTTAACTTTGCAAGAAACCACCAAATTATTTTCCAAAGTGGCTGTGTCATTTTGTACCATTCTTACTTGGGTCCCATGAGCAATGAGAGTTCTTGTTGCTCCATGTTGTCACTAGCATTTGGTAGAATCAGGTTCTTTTGGATTTTAGCCATTCTAACAGGTGCATAAGCCAGGCACGATGGCGCATCCCTGTAATCCCAGCTACTCAGGAGGCTGAGGCAGGAGGATTACAAATTCCAGGCCAGCAATTAGTGAGATCCTCTCATGGGGGATGTAGCTCAGTTGTACAGTATCTGCTTAGTGTGCATGAGGTTCTAGATTAAATCCTTAGTATAGGGGGGGAAAAGTGTAGTGCTATCTCATTATTATTCTAATTTGTAATTTTCTAATGACTTATGACATTCAACATTTTTTCATGTGCCTATTTGCCAGTTGTCCATCTTCTTTGGTGAGGTGTTTGTTCATATTTTTGCCCATTTTTAAATTGGGCTCTTTGTTTTCTTATTGTTGAATTTTAGGGGTTCTTTGTATATTTTGGATAGAAGTCCTCTTATCAGATATGTGTTTTGCAAACATTTTCTCCCAGTATATGACTTTTTATTCTCTTAAGGTATTCTATTTTAGTCAAATACATAACAGTAAAATTTTGTGTTTTGTATTTCTGTTTGTTGTGTCCCTCTAATATGCTGAGAGCATCTGCTTTCCTTGATGAGGAATGGCCTCGTTTAATAAATTGCAAAGAAGCGAGTGCATTTCTAGTTTTGACTTTTAAAAGGAAACTTGAGTCTCTGACAAGCCTATCTCCTTGAGGCCAGGATTTGTTGAGAAATTATTTCTAAAGATCATAAATTCCCATGAATATATCTGTAGCCAGAGGAGAATCTGAATACCAAGGCACAACATTAGCCATGAGTGGAAATTTTGTATGTTGTAAAGGAAGATCCCGGCACACAGGAAAGGGGGAAATACCTACTACCTGCAGTTCCCACGAGGTAAGGGAAGGGATGGCCCCTTTGGTTGCTGTCTTTCCCCACCCCTACCCTACCCCCACCTGCCTGATGAGTCTCTCTTCTTACCATTACAAAACCCTACCAGCTCCAGGTAGCGAAGTCCATTCTTTCCTCTATGCCCCTGCTGCTCTGTGTATGCATACATATTGTTATAAAAGTTTTCTACCCATTGCATGAGTCCACTGAGATGGAAGGAGTCAGGCAAAGCAGATTTGTTACTCACAGATAGGCATCAAGGATAAACAAACCTAGGATCCGTGGTGAGCCAGTCCCCCAAGGCTCAGGGAAGCTGTCCAGGATGGACAGAGCCTCACTGGCCCGTGCCCCACGTCACACCATAGCCGAGAAACCTCAAAAACACTCTGTCCTAGGTTTATATGTCCTGGATGCCCCTTGGCTCACTGAACACAAGCATTGCCCAACTTTCTCTTCTCGGATGAACGAGGACATCACCTGGATTGCTGTGAACCTTTCTTCTTTATGTCAGGGTATTGCATTCTCAGTGTGTTTTCCCACAAGTTGCAAATGGGAGGGGAACAGCTGGATCAGCCAAGGTCATCCGGCTCCATGGTATTTAGTCATATGCAGTCTGCTTCCTCAGACTGTAAGCTCCTTGAGGCCAGGAACAATTTATAATTTCTCTCTACAGCCACGTGCCTGGCACCGTGTCTGGCTCATCAGAGCTCTCTTGTGAAGACAGATGGCAGAGTAAAAGCACAAAGTGAGTATCAGCAGGTGTGCCAAGGCAAGCAAGCAGGTGGAAGATTTAACAGGTGAAGCAATATTCAAGGTGTGTTGGAGAGATGGTTTGGTGTTAGCCAGTCAGGAAAGTGCAAGGAAAGACATTGGGAACAGCATGGGTGAAGGCACAGAGGAAAGAAGCAGCGTGGAGTACTCAGATGGCCACAGGTCAGTTTCTCCAGAGCCCAGCAGTATGCTTGGCTCACAGTGGGTGCCCAACACTTGTTCGTGGATGAGTGAGTGAATGAATGAGTGTATGCACCCAGAGTCTCTCTCACTTTAGGGGCATTGCAGTCTGTAGAACCAAGTCTATTGTTTGTGTTTTAAAAATGTAGAATTTACTGTTATTCAGATATAGTGAGGCCAATTGATCAGGAGATGGCTGTTATTGAAAAGACAGTTTGTTTCCATTCCCAAGAAGAGGGGACAGGTTGCACTACGAGGTGGCAAGGCACACAAGTAAGAACTAGGTTTGACCGGGTACTGTGGCACATGCCTGTAATCCCGGAGCTCCAGAGGCTGACACAGGATGATCGTGAGTTCAAAACCAGCCTCAGCAGCTTAGCGAGGCCCTGAGCACCTCAGCGAGACCCTGTTCCAAATTTAAAAAGTAAAAAAGGCTGGGGATGTGGTTCAGTGGTTAAACACCCCTGGGTTCAATCCCTTGTACAAACAAACAAACAAACAAACAAATAAATAAACTAGGTTCATTTGGGAGACAGCAAGAGCGAGGGGAAAACATGGGCAAGGGACTGTATTGTGTTTTCAGCAGGGAAGGAATGGACAAGGCAGGTGAGCGAGTTTGGGGATTGGCTACTTCAGGTAATCTTTGCAGGCTCTGGAGCCAGAAGTCTGTACCTGGTTGCTGCCTGTCCCTAGTGCGCTTGGGGCAGGGAGATGGGACTCCTAGTGAGAGCTCAGTAAAGGAGGTGGTTGGGATGTGCCGCTGGAGTAGTTAGCATATGAAAGGTGCACTGTCACTAGGAGTTGTCCTACCCTGGGAGGGGCAGTTCCTCTACATTCATCAAGGCTCTAAGATGTAAAAGCAGCCAACACAAAGATTTCGAAATGTGGTTCTTGTAATTTGACAATTAGGGAGTCCTATTCCCTAGGTCACTTGGTGATAGAACCATGACCACCAGGACTTTCATGGCCTGATTTATCTCAATAGCACCCCTTTCCATGCCAGTTTTGGCCATATTTTATTATTTTATTCATTTCCTCTTTCATATATGCATCTAATGTATAAATCCTGACTGTTCACTGCAAACCAGGCACTCTGTCAGGCTCTGTCTCCAGCAGCTAGGTCAGAGAAACTTTAGTGGGAATCAAGTCAAGTCCCCGTCTGTGTGTGATTCTTCCTGGGAAAAAGCCCCAAGAACTAACTAGCCTCTTCACCACTCTGGGCCCCTCAAGGGGGAAGGTACCTTGATATCAAGTCTGGTGGCACCCACAGAGGTAATGGAGGATTTGCTTTTAATCAAAGAGGGGGCCTTTCGTCAGTCCAAGAGCTTTGTCTTTTTTGTGACTTTCAAGGGTAACTCAAAGATAAGCAGTTTGATAATAAGCCTTGGTACCTGGTACTCAGAAAACAGGCTGTGACTTTAAATGGTGTGACGACCTCAATGGCCTGACTCATGGGGGCAATCTGAAGGATGATCATGAATTTTCAAATGGCTTTGGAAAATGCAGCATGTTAGGCAAGATTTCGAATTAACTTGGGCTGTTCAACTCTATGCCTGGGAAAGAGAATGCATTAGAATTTTCTAAAGGGCTTTTAACTCTTGAAACAGAAAATATATATACTAGTGGGGGAGGGGCACCAAAGTTACTGAATATGGAAATCTCCACTTTGGGGTTTATGAGAACCGCGTCCTGCTAACTCCCTGCTATGCGAAGGTAGCATTTCAGAGGTAATGAGGCAAGTTCCCTGGTGTCAAATGTCTGCCTGGCTTTGTACTTATACGCACTCTTGTCCTGGTCCTCCTGCTGGTAGGGTACAAGCTCAGCCCAGGCAGATAGGTGTCTAACTAACTCCTCCTTCTCGTTCCCTGGGGAAGACTTTGCACTCAGCAGGCACTTAATGTACCCTGGTGAGATTGAACAGCAGAGACAAGACTCCCCAGGAAGGCATAGGAATGCACGGAGCTCCTCCTGTCACCTGCTACTCTGCTTTGAGTGGAAGACAGTGGCCTTTCTGAGGCTACCTCTAGGTGTGAGAGGACACCAGCTCTCAATTTGCCCTCACCGTGTGCCTGGCAAAGGGCACTGTGCAGCACCATTTCACCAACCTTCCCAATAACCTTTTGCAACTGGCTTGGTTATGTCACATTACAGGTGCTGAAGTGAAGACCTTGGAGACCATGACCTCTGGAGAGATTTCATTTGAAATGGGGCTTCTATGTAAGACTTCCTGCCTGGTGGAGAAGGTTGGTTCCTTCTGCTTTGGACAATATCATGTAAAGACAGCCAGTCCATAACAATTTTTGTGAATATGAGAAACTAAATGTGCATGTTCTAAGGATGGCAGACTGGGTGGATGGATGAAGCTTGGATTCTTTGGGACATTGTTAAGAATAAGGATCATTTATCTCCAGACTTCCTTTTTTGGAGTAATGACTAAATGTCTTTATTGTTTAAGGTGTTGTTTGTTGAGTAGAGTTTTCGGTTAGGCATTCTCTGAAGGCATTCTGACCACTAAAATTCTGGGAAGGAAATTTGGGCATTGACGAGTTCAGAAAAATAACTGTGGGCAGGAGGAGAGGCTGCCAGTCTAAGATCAGAGGGTCCAGGGCACTGAGGCAGAGGGTGTTGAGGATTTCAAGTAAAAACAAAACTGGATTTAGGTAAAGAAAGACTTTATTTGAAAAGAACATTGCAATAAAGAAAGGCAGATTATTGCAATAGAGAATGCTTTGACCATGAGATCTGGAAATAGCTCAATAGTCAGGTATAAAAGAATTTGCTTTTATAGAAAGGAGCAAGTAAGCCTAGAAGGAGCCCAGTGTGTGGGAACAGGGTGCGTGGGTTGTGATGGGGCGGATGATAAGGGCATGTTTGTCCCCGAGGTTAGCTAATTTTCTGGAAGGATCCTTAAAGGGAGGTTGTTCCAGTTTCAGTGCTCAAGGGTGGACCAAAGCACAGGGACCTGGAGGAAGAAGAGAAGCCTGGCCTGACTATGGTTTGGTCAAGTGGAGTTGGCAGGCATTTTGTCCAGATTGGTGACTGGGGACAAACAGTTCAGCCAATCTTTTATGAGACAAAGGATGGGGACATGCATGGTCTGTGTCAGGCCTTGTCATGGGCTGACAAGAGGTCTGTGAGTCTTTTCTAAGTTGCCTAGGGAAAGTTGGAGGTTCTTTACAGTGAGCCATTTCCTGGAGCACAAGATGGCAGGTGGGTGGACGTTTCTTAACTGCTCCCCTTTTCCAGGAGCACAGAGCCCAGGTAAAATTCAACATCATTAAGGAGAAAATTTAAAAAGGTAAAGTCAGACTTCAAGGGAGGGTTAAAGTGGCCATAACTCCATCTGATCCATCTAAAAGTACCAGGCACTGGGTCAGGGGATCTGGGGGACACAGGGATGATTCAGACACAGTTGAATCAAGCAAGACAGCAGGAGAGAGAAAACGTATAGCCAGATACCTTCCCCATGCTGCCTTCCACGCTCAGATTCAATTTCTATTTTGGAACTACCTGAGCCTTGCAAACGCCTGACCTGTAGCAGACCCATACACTCCAGGCACATTTGCAAAATCTAAGAGAATGAAAAAGAGAACAAAAAGAAAAGTTATCTAAAGAAATCAAGTCTTGGGTCTTAAATGGATTGATGAACAATTCAAAGCATGCCCCCAAAGAACCCTCCTCAGAGATGCTGAACCTTGAGTTTACTTTCTTCCTTTGAAGAGCCTGAGTCCTTATCTTTGGCCTAGATGGGCACAGAGATTCTCATCATCCATGCAGGAAATCAGATGCCCAAGAGGTGCTGTTCCTTAGGTAACATGGCAACCATTGCCAAGATTCAGGAAATGGGTGCTCCCTCTTTGTCTGGTTTCTCTCTCACAGGCCCTTTTCCAACCTCTGAGTTATGGCCTTTCTGAAGATGGAGAGAAGAGGAGTTGCAGAAGAAGCAGGGGTGGAGGTGTCCTAAAATGAAGAGCCCCTGGCTTCTCACCAGAACTTACACTTCAACTTTGTTCATACAACTGAAGTTAAAACACTCAGTTTCCTGCCTGTTATTTCCACAGGACATTACCATTCATAGTCCCAATGTGAAGATGACCCCACATATCCAGAGCATGGGCTTCCATATGGACATAAGGCAGCCCTCTGAATAGCCCCTTAAAAACAAGCTTTTAAAAGTTATCACCAGTAACTTTCTAAATGTAGCAGTTTTTTCCCAGCACTTTGGGAGACTGAGACAGGAGAATAGCGAGTTCAAAGTGATCCTCAGCAACAGGGAGGCACTAAACAACTCAGGGAGACCCTGTCTCTACATAAAACACAAAATAGGGCTGGGGATGTGGCTCAGTGGTGAGTATCCCTGAGTTCAATCCCCAGTACCAACAAACAAACAAACAAACAAATAAATGAATGAATAAATGTAGCAGTTTTCTTAGGGTGATATAGGCATTTGACCTTTAAGAGGACATACGCCAATTACAATTATTCTCCTGATGCTGGACTTCCCATAGATTGTGTGGTTATCTTTACATTCTACAACCCCCTTCTTTTCTATGTGCCATCCTTGAGATAATGGGCTGGTGATGTCTGCAGCCCCATCTTGGGTAAAAGCTGGGTCCCTGGGAATAGGCGGGGAAGGTCTTACCAGGCACAGAGTGATCAGGAGCAGTGATCAAGCCTCCCTCTAGCTCAATATTTCAGACATCATAGCACAAGCTGCTGATTATTTTTGAGTAGGCATTCTCCTCTTCTGTCTTCAGGAGACCCTTCAAATTTTTGCCAAGAATATAGCTGCTCAGCTAAAAACTACATTTTCCAGCCTCCCTTGCAGCTAGTATGGCAACATACCTCTTTATCTAAAATATTTGTTTATTGTTTGTCAATAGAACATGAATGGAAATAATATGTGCAACTTCTGGGAGTGCAAGTCAAGAGAAGCAGGACCTTTTCATCCTCTACTCCCTCTTTTCTCCTATTTGGCATGTGGATATGATGGCAAGAGTTGGAGAAACCATTATGGGCCATGAGATGGAAGATATATTGATCCATGTTTTGAGCAGAGAACAGTTATAGAAGAAACCAGGGCCCTGATGTTCTTGATACAATGACCTAGACCCTCTTTCTAAACTGTAAGAGAGAAATAAACTTCAACATAGCTTAAGACTCTATACTTGGGGGGTCTCTTTATCAGAACAGCATAGCATATTTTGTAACTTAAGTCACAGAGCTGGCTTGACTGGTTCTGGTTCCAGAGATCTGGCATCTTTAAAGTCAGCTATGGGCAATACATAGAATGGGGAAAAAAATGAGCCACAGACTGAAAATCAACAAAAAAATTCACCCATCTGTGACTTTCACTGATTCAGAATCTGTAGGAGCTGAGAACTGGTGAAGAGCACGTGTCATCAGTTTCATCTGTTAACCAAAAGGAATGTGGAGTGGAGAGGTTTCAATGGAATAGAAAGATCTGGAAGTCAGACAGACCTAGGTATATTTATTAGCTCCATGGCCTGGGGTATTTCTTAACACCTTCTATCAGAAGGTAGAACTTCTAATAGAAGTTTCCTTTTCTATTACATGGACATCATGATTCTTGCCTGTCTATGCTGAGAACTGAATGAGGCCATCTGTTTAAAGGGAAGCATTGAATACATGAGGGCAAAAAGGTCTGAATTTGAACTCCAGCTGCCATTAGCTTGCTGGGTTACCTTGGGAAAGTCACTGCACCTTTTCTGGGCTTGTTGCTTCAACTATCAAATGGCATGTTTAGAAGAAATGATTTATCAAGTGTCTTCCTGCTCAGACACTCTGCGGTTCAACAAGTCAGGCTATGATATCATGAAGAGAAGATCAGATTTTGAAGCAACTTGGGGGTGCTGGTTGGCACCAGTTCCTGAGGGACTGTGTAGTGGTTTCCAAGTCTGAAATTAATGAGGTCATGATAGTGGCTTGAAGTAGGCCATGAAGGGAATATTTACACCACAGAAATGGGCAAGCACTAGAAATCAGGGCTCCACCCAGCACAGAAAGAAAAATGGTGTCATCGTATCTCCTTGATGCTCAAGGTGGCAAATATAACTAGTGAAGCTTTAGCCAGAGCACACAAGCCCCTGCTCATAATGTACAGAGGATTGAGAGGGAAGAATTAGAACTTACCTGACTCCTGGGTCCTGGATGCCTGGTCCAGCTCTGGGTTGCAGTAAATAGGCCCCTTGTGGCATGAAGGAGTTAATAACTCTCCCTCAGTGACCAACTTACCTGGTCTTGTTGTGCTGTTGTTACCCTGGATGTGCCATTTGTAATTTAATTAAAACCAGAGGCTTGAGATAATGGGCTGGTGATGTCTGCAGCCCCATCTTGGGTAAAAGCTGGGCTGCTGGGAACAGGGGGGAAAGGTCTTACCAGGCAGAGTGATCAAGAGCAGTTGTTAAATTATTCCAGTTAATCCAAACAAAGCAGTTACCTCAGACCCTGACTCACCCAGCCTAGAGGGGCCTGTGGCTTAGAAAATTTAGGAAATGCTGGAGGCAGGGATTAACCGCTTATCAGTAGTATCAGAGTGTCTTCTCCAATGTGTGTTCTGAGAAATAGCAGTTCCTTGCACGCTACAGCACTCCCTTTCCCACCCCCAACATGTTCATAGCTAAATGGGTTTAGGAAACACTGTTGTTCACAAAGGTAAACAGGACTTTGTTCACAAAGGTAAAGGTATGGCAGCACTTTTTAGAGCTTTTAATAAGCTGAAGTATTTGTAGTGATGTATATATTTTAAAATTTCCCGCCAGTCCTTTTGGCCATGACTCATAGAAATTCATGCCATGTGCAACTGGCCTCTCAGCTTCCAACATCCAACCAGGTCAAACCCTGCTCAGTGAGCCAAGTTCATAGGTTATGACCTTGGATGTCCCAGCAAGTACAATTGTTATCCCAGCAAGTTCAATCCCAGCAAGTCCCAACCTGCTTTCTCTCAGTTTTCATACTTGCTGTATTGAGGTCCATTAGCAAACAGTGTGTGGCATGATATGTGGGCCTTACTTTGAGTAGGCACTGTGCTAAAAAGTAAGTGGCTGGTCTCCTTCTGTGAACTGATGCTTCTGCGCCAGTAAGTCCTCCTCTCTCTCACTGGGAGTCCTAAGTTAGTTCAGGAGTAGTGTGTCTAGCTGCTGTGAAATGCACAGCTCTGTCAGGGTGAACACCAGTGCCCACACATGCAGGCAATTCCTGACTCCCCCAGTGCAACAAAAGCCAAGTCTCCAGAACCCCAACAGAATCCTGATGCACAAGGCCAGCTCTCCTGGGAGATTGCACCCTCTTTGGAGAGAATCAGATGAAAACCAGACAAGTCCCTAAACATAAAAACAAGGATGTACTGGGCTTCCTGTTTCCACAGACTCAAACATGTAGACAAGATGTAGCATCCTGTAGGATTGACTTCCATGGAGGGTACTGAAACAGGAAGTCCTCCAGTGGCATCTGGTGCTGTCTCAGGGGGACAACTTGTCTGCTCCCAGTTGAGACACACAGAAGGAGGGACATGTGTCTTTTAGCTTTGGTGGCACTGGCCAGCACAAAGGGAGCAGGGCCAAGATCCACCTCTTGGTTCCAGCACTTTCTTCACAGCTTGATAAGTGGGTGCCTGTGCAAGACATCTTCCCCTTCCCTTTCTTCCCTCCCCTTGCCTCGGAGAGCCTCCTCATGCATCCACATTGGAAGTCAAGTGTAAATAGAAGGCTCCAGCTCCCAGGTCAGGCTGCTGTCAGAATTTCCCCGCTTCTCCCTCAAATGCTCACTGTCCCTGCCATCTCTTTATTCTGTACCTGTCAGAGCCAGCTCCCTCCAATCTCCCTGTGGACAGATTCCCTCCTCAGTGACAGTGTCAGTGACCCGAGAAGTCCCTGGAATCAGGCTGTCTCTTTCCAAGCAGAGACAGTTTCAGCTAGATGTTTTTTCCTCTCTTTCACTCATCTGCTCTTGAGTGCTATTTATTCACAAGTTGTGCCCATGTGCCAGTTATGAGGAAGGAGGTCCCATGAAAGGATTCTATTGGGTAAAGGATGCCAGGGTCCCCTCCAGTGTCATGTCTCTTGGGATGTTCCTACTACCATGACCGCATAGCATTAGGTGGACCTGAGTTATGAGGTCTCTCTTGTCAAGTGGAAATGTCCAGCCAGGGTGTGGGGAGGGGAGAGGAAGGTCATTTGTGTAAAAACGGGTTAACCCCATGGAGTCCAGGTGGAGACCTCTAGAGGAGACTTTGTGGAGCCAAACAGATAGCATGGAGAATACCGTGGTTAATGAAGGAACTAGTTTTTCTTTCTAGAAAGAAGAACTAGAAGCCAGGCACGGTGGCACATGCCTGTAATCCCAGCACTTTGGGAGGCTGAGACAGGGGAATCGTGAGTTCAAAGCCAGCCTCAGCAACGGCGAGGTGCTAAGCAACTCAGGGAGACCCTGTCTCTACATAAAACACAAAATAGGGCTGGGGATGTGGCTCAGTTTTCAAGTGTCCCTGAGTTCAATCCCCAGTAGAAGAAGAAGAAGAAGAAGAAGAAGAAGAAGAAGAAGAAGAAGAAGAAGAAGAAGAAGAGGAGGAGGAGGAGGAGGAGAGGAGGAGGAAGGGGGGAAGGAAGGAAGGAAGGAAGGAAGGAAGGAAGGAAGGAAGGAAGGAAGGAAGAGGAGGAAAACAACTAGGGAAGGATGCTGGGAAAGAGAAGTTGGAGGAGTAAGGCAGAGATTAGGCAGATACAGCATCTTACCAAGTCAGGGAAGAGAAAACAAAGTGTCACGTTGCCAAGAAATCAAAGAGGTTGAAGACTGAGGAAAGGAAACTTGGTGAATGAGGTGGCTCCCAAGCAGGGCGGCCAGGTGTGGTTGTGCAATGTGTACACCTCTAGGGGGCGCCATCCACACACTTCTCAGTAGTGCATCACCTGTGGCTACTGGGCACATCTGTGCCCTCAGAGTCCTGCCAGCCAAGGGGTGAAGGCAGAAGCCCCATCATCCGCTGAGGCATGAGTGGGAGATGAGGCAGGAGCTAGAGCCGTGAAGGTGACCCTGGGAAGGAGTCTGGAAGTGAAAGAAAGGAAAAGAAACAGTGACTGCAGAGGCTTGAGGGAAAAAGACACTTTCCACTTGGATTATAGCTCCGGCCGGGAAACCTGAACATGATTCAGGCAAAGGGAAAAAACAGAAGGGGGATAACAGATGGGTGGTAGAGGGAGGAAGAGGAGTCTCCATTCAGAAACAAATATTGATTGCTGGTGTCCTGAGTGTCTTTTCACCTTTTGCTGGAATGCTGCTCCAGGAAGAGGGCAGCTTCCTGACCTCAGCAGTTTATATTTGGTGATAAAAGATGCAATAGAGAGGGACTGGGTGGAAGATGGTGGGCGTAGTTAAATTGGGGAGCCTGGGGAGGCGTCTCTGAGGAGATGAACTTGGAGCTGAGACCCAGATGATGGAAAGAGCCCACCCTGTGAAGAGCAGGGTAGAGAGCGTGCCTGGCAGAGAGAGCTCGCTGACATTCCTGAGTGGGAATGAGCTCAGTGTCAGGAAGAGGCCAGTGTGGCTGGGCAAGACCCCGTCAGGCAGGGTCTCTCGGGCTGCAGAAAGACATTTCCATGAGAGAGAGCAGCGTTGTGTGTGTATGACTTAGCTTCCACTCCTGGGGTCTTAGTCAGCTCCCTAGCCCAGCACAGAGTAAAACACAGTGGCTTGAATGAAAGCCTTCTTCCACCAAGATTGGTGGCGCATGTCTGTAATCTCAGCATCTCGGGAGGCTGAGGCAGGAAGATCCCAAGTTCAAAGCCAGCCTCAGCAAAAGCAAGGTGCTAAACAACTCAGTGAGACCCTGTCTCTAAATAAAATACAAAATAGGGCTGGAGATGTGGCTCAGTGGTCAAGTGCCCTTGAGTTCAATCCTTGGTACTCCTCGTCCAAAAAAGAAAAGAAAAGAAAGAAAGCCTTCTTCCAAGCCAGCCATTAGGAGCATGCCTTACGTGAGTCCAGAAGAGTTTAAATTCATGGTTTCTTGGGAAGGTCTCCCAGCCAGGCCAGGTGCTGGGCATTTTCATTGTCTGTGGGGTGGGAGGAGGTAGGACATTAGGACCTTTAGATTTTTCTGAGTCACATCACCTACGGAGACACCTGCTGTATTATCTATCTTTCCAGATAGATAATGTTCACTCTGATGCCCTTCTGCCTTTTTGTCTGAACCCTCTATCTCTTTTGGCACCCCTTCTCCATCTCCAGTTCTCTCATGCTATGTCTTGCTGTTCAAGCTTTTTCTTTGGGTATTCCCTTGGCTCAACTCAAAAAATTACATCTCTAATTTTTTTTTTTAGTTTCTCCTACATCCCCACCAAAATGCCCATTTCCTTAATTCAGATATTAACAAGAAGGCAATCTGATCCAAATTATTCACACTAAAGTGTTAGTGACTGATATCAACACCACACTCGTGGCAGTGGAAGGCTATGCACCAAAATTGGCGTGTTTCCTTTGAGTAGTTAGGGCATGTTTGCCAAGAGATGAGTTTTACAAAGATGGGAGGAAGATTCAGAAATGGGGAGACTTTATGTGAAAGCTTGTTTGTGCCTAAGGCTGGCTTTGTTTTCAGATCTAAAAAGGATAGAAAAGCCAAATCTCCATATTCACAAGTCAAGATGGAAGTAGCTTTGGGGTCTGAGGGCAAGGAAGTCACACAGCATAAATCTGGCATTGTGTCAGTCTCAATCTGAAACCGGTTTCTCTAGTGAGGGTTAAAAAATAACACCCAAAGGGCAAAGCAACATGTTAAACCCCTTCTCTGTGTGTGAGCTCATTCCCTCACCACGTAGATGCTACACATTGTCCCACTGTCCCGATGACACGGGCTTACAAGTATATAGCGACTTTCCCAAGGTCACACAGATAACCAAAAAAAGAGCTGGAATGCAAGCCCAGGCCTGACTGAATCCTGCCCCGCCTCGGGTGCTTCAGGGTTGCGACTCCACCCTAAGGACCCCAGCATCCGCTGACCAGGGCACCCTGACTACCAGCTGCCACTCTCCTGTGTGCCAGCTTGGTGATTTACTTCCTCTCTCTGGGCCTCAGTTTTCTCATCCGGAAAAGGGGGAGATGGACAAAATTATTCGAGGGCCCTTCCTGCTCTGAGTGTCACCAGGCTGTGGAAGCCTTCCTTCCTAGGTTAGGGCACGGTTCATTGGATTTGTAAATGTCAGCAGCACCGTGAGCCCTCCAGCACTGGGTTCTTTGGAAGGAAGCCATGCTAAGGGTGGCCAGAGGTGCCCTCCTTGGACCAGCTTGGGGCAGGTCCACCAAAGCCTGCAGAGGCAGAGGCCCTGGCCTTCCTTCAGCTCAGTCTGAGGTTTCCTGGAGAATGGGCGGTGGGTGAACCTCCCGTGGCCCCGCCAGGGCCAGACCTGTCTTTCCAGCCCTCCTCGAAGCCGCTCGCGAGGTGGCTGAGGGTTCCAGGGTGTGTTTTCCTCTCTCCTTGGGAGAGCCAAGAGGTCAGTTTGAGTGTAACTCTGACAGATGAAATCGGCCCCTTGTTTGGAAACACCCTTTTCAAATCCATCTTGAGATGGGATTAAGACAACGGCCGTGGCTCGTTTCCAGGACTGTCATCTGGTGAACATCTCCGAGCTCCTTTGAAGGAAGTGACAGAAGAGAGTGAGATTTCAAATCAGGGAAATTGGCGACAGGCTCTGTTTTAATCGGCCTCCCCACCTCTTCCAGCCCACAGAAAACAAAAACTCCGGACTAGGAAAGTGACGCAGCGCCACCTCCCGGCAGCAGCCGGTCGGGGCCTCTGGCTGACGGGAGGGCTGCCCTATTCCAGGGCCTGACAAGACGCACAGAAGGAAGACCTGTTCCTAGGCTCCCATGACATGGAATGGGGTCCCAGATGGAATGGCACCAATGCCATATGCACATACATAGCCAATTTGAACACTGAGTAGGATCACCTTGTCTTAGGTGGGACATTTCTCTTCTTTACCTACCTTCAGGCATTTTTTTTTAAAGGCAAACTCATAGTGGGTCGGATGTGGACTCTGGAGCCAGTTTGCCTGGGTTTGAATCTCCGTTTTGTCACTCTAATTGCTGTGCAATTTTATGCAAGCTACTTAACCTCTCTGGTCTTTTTTCTTCTCCTAAAAAATAAGGATAATGAGAGTATCGACCTCAGAAGTTCACTGCAAGATTTGAGTCAAGAATGTGAGGTGGTTATCACAGTGCGTGGCCCATGATGAGCATGTATTGGCTATTATTATTCACCTGTGCAGACCTCACACATACTTTTTCCTTCTTTATGCTTACCCACTAGGCCCATTTCTATTTTCCTGTTGGCCTATATGTCCCATGCAGATGTTTCCGGGTCAAGAATTGCTAACATAATTGACCCTACCGAAACTCACACCCTAAACTCTATGCAGACTCCTAGGCAGATTTGGAGAAAGCATCATCCTTAGGGAACTCCCAGGTCCTTTGTTTTTATTCAAGCAGGCTGACTAGGCAGCTGGGCGGTTGGTGCTTTGGAATAAAACTGGGAAAGATGGATGGGCCTGGGGGTGACGCATACTCTCTCTTTCAGAGGTTGGACTGGGCTTCAATCCATGGGGGGATTTTAGTCCTGGATCTCCCCCACGCTTGTCTGAGTAGTTCCTGTGGACTGTTGGTGAAACAGGAGAAGGCTTCATTCCAAGCTCTCCTGCCACATTGGAACAGGAAGGGTTTCTGGAAAGCTCTATCTTGGAGTCAGACTTGGGACGGTGGGACACTCATCGATCCTGATAGGAAGTTCTCCCAACCTAGAGGGAAGGCGGTGAGGCGACAGGCTGCCAAAGTCAGTGGCTGACCTTTCCCAAAGTCAGCCATAAATCAAAGGCTCCAAGGTGACCACGTGTCACAGACACCAGCTCTGGAGTCTCTGGGGCGCTTGCAGGGCTCAATGACGGGAGACCAGCTCTTCCCCAACCCGTCTGCCGCGGGGCAAGACCAGCATGCGGGTTGTTCACGGCCACCGAGGACGTCTTCCTGCTGTTTAATGAGGTTTAACTTTCCCTGTGAAGGAGGGCCTGGCCCAAACATCTGTCTCATCAAAAGGGTCGGAATCTTAGAGACACAAAAGCTTCTTGAGGGCCTCTGTTCTCTGGCCTTTATCACCCCCAGAGTCCATCCCTTTAATGTGCTCCAATAGCCATGACTTTGTCCCCCACACCCGGGTGTCTGGGGAGCAGAACCAGGTTTCAGGGTGAGGACCCAGGAGAGAAGGGAGCCCTCTGAACCCCCCAGTCTTTGCACTTGGCTTCTTCTCACAGGCAAGACTGAACCATGACTCACCTGGTTTAGAATGTTTTGTTAGCCAATCCCTGTTTTGCTTTAAAACCTCCGAAGTCTCAAGAAAATAGCCGCAAGGGAACTGGGAGGGGAGTTGCCATGTCTCCGGCCTAATAAGGAATCTGCTTGCCTGGGACAGAAGGTGACCAAAAGAGCAAATTCCAGATCAGGAATCTTCATACTAGTGGCTGAGCACCTGGAAGTCATGCCAATTTTTGCAGAAAACTTAAGTTTGAAGGATTAAATGTATCATTTAAGGCTGCAGCTGGCTACAAAACCATCGAGACCCCTGACCATATTCTGTCATTTAGTAGCTGTTAGACTTTGAACTAGTTGCTTCACTTCTCTGCATCTCAGTTTCCTCATCTATTAAAGGGACTAATGATACTGGTGGTATGAGGACTAAAGGACAAACCATGATTTATTTTTTCCTCTCTGGTGCTTGGCACTTGGGCAGCCAACCAACAAAAGTTTAAGAAAAAAAATGTATCAAAGAAGCTAACTTGAGAAATGGTTTTCCATTGTAATTCCTGTGCTTCAATTTTGTTTTTGTGAAGTAGTGAAAGACTGCCACTTGCTGAGGATAGTGACAGACGTGGTGTGGCCTGGCTTCCATGGGAAGCCCTGATATCTGCAGCAGTAGAACTTCAGAACCAGTATGGAGCTGGGTGCCATGGCACATGCCTGTAATCCCAGCATTTTAGGAGGCTGAGACAGGAGGATCGTGAGTTCAAAGCCAGCCTCAGCAATGGCGAGGCGCTAAGCAACTCAGCGAGACCCTGTCTCTACATAAAACACAAGATAGGGCTGGGGATGTGGCTCAGTGGTCAAGTGCCCCTGAGTTCAATCGCCGGTAGCAAAAAAAAAAAAAAAAAGAACTATTGTAGGAGGCCAGATTTCTTAGCCTCCTCGAAATGTGACCCCTGGCACCAGGATGAACACACCCTGATGACTGGTCAGCGTCCTTCCTGGCTCTGAATGTCACCAGTGCCTACCTTGCTGGTTTGTTGGGCTGGGTAGGTAAATGTGGTTGTACAGGTAAAACACCAAAGACAGCATTGAACACAAAATAAATTAAAAAGGAAAACAAACAAACCTTACCATGAATTATACGTTTTGAGTCAAGATGGAATTCCACTCTTTTCTCTCCTACTTAGGGAAGCAATTTAGATAGTGATATTGCACAGGAATAATCTATCTGTTCAAAAATTGTTGGACAGTCATTCACATAGATTTAGTCATTATCAGAAACAAATTACATACAAAGAGCTTCTAATCACAGGTCCTCTGATGCAGGTGGATGACAGTTTTTCTCTAGGCTCCGTGAAGTCTGTAGAAGGTTTTTGGTGGCTGCTATAACAAATAACCACAAACTTAGTGGCTTAAATCAACACACATTTATTATCTTAACAGTTCTGAAGATAAAAAGCCTAAAATGGATCTGGATGGTCTCAAATCATGGTGTTGACAGAGCTGTGTTTCTGGAGCCTCCAGGGAAGAATTGTTTTTTTTTTTTGTTTTGTTTTGTTTTTGTTTTTTAAGGTTGGCTTCACTCCTTGGCTTGTGGCCACTTTCCATCTCCAAAGCCAGCAATGGTTTCCTTAGAGTGCTAGTCTGGTCCTGACTTTTCTCCCTCCTTCTTCCCCATGGAAATTCCCTTGTGATAACATTGGGCCCACCTTGGTAATCAGAATCACCTCCCTGTTTTATAATCAGGTGATTATCCACTTTAATTCCATTTGCAACCTTAATTTCCACTTGCCATATAACTTATTATCTCTACAGGTTCTGGTAATTAAGATGTGGACATCTTTGGTGGGAGCTGTATTTTGGCTACCACATGGGATAACCTTGAATCTGTGAACATTATTTGAAGTTTACTCACATACATTGTTGCTTTAATCATTCTCATTGACAACACAGTGAATAACTGCATAACTGATGTTGGTCAGAGGTCCTCAAATGCTAGTAGGTGCACAGGAAATGTGAAACGATAAACAATATAGCAATCTTTCATAAAGTAAATTTGACCCCATTTAAAAAACTGTTCTTTTGGTATTAAAATGATGACAGTTGATAATAGTTGGCTGCTTAATTTTTAATGCATTTGGCAAATATAAAAGTTGATAACTCAGTAAGGTGAGGTCTTTTGGGGAAGGAGGAGATTTCTCTGGTATATGTAATTCAAAGGATGGGTACCATTATTCACTTCCATGAGCGCAGCTTCCAGCCCACAGCATCCAGGGCCACGGAACTCTCCACTCAGGGCCTGCCTCTCCTCTGCCCCTTGTCTGTACTTACCAGAGTTTTGAGGATTTGGAGCCAAGAACTCAAGTCTGAACTCTCCTCTGACATGGAACAGCTGCCCCTCAGCCTTCCTACCCATAGAAAGAATGACAGGAAACCCACCCTCCCCTCCTTGCAGGACTGTAAGGAGAACCAAACCAAACTCGTGAAGTGCTGTACATGCAGGAATGGTTGGTTTTATCAATGAAACATGGACTCCTAGTTTCTGGACCTGTCTATAAAATTTTCCGAGTGGGCGAGAGAAAGTGAGAAGGTCCCAAGGGTTACGATTAAGCATTTAGGGAATAGTTATTAGAAAGATGTTGTTTTTCTCCCCTAAAAACAAAATGAAACTGAATCTCTTAAGTTTTTTTTCTCGGTAGAGTGAAGTACACACAACACATATTTACCATCCCAACCATTTTTAAGTGTTCAGTACTGCCGAGTATATTCACCCTGCTGGGCTACCAGCTGAAACTCCACACCGTGCGTTAGGCAGCAACTCCCATTCCCCACCGTCCTCAGACCCTGGAACCACCTTCTACTTGATATTTCTATGAATTTGACTGGTTCCAGATAAGTGGAATTATACAGTATTTGTCCGTTTGTGACTGGCTTATTTCACTGCCCATAATGTCTTCAAGGTTCATGCATGTGGTGGCATGTGTCAGAATCTCTGTCCTTTTTAATACTGAATAATGTTGTATTGTATGTATGCCACACATCTTGTTCATCTGTCCACAGGCACTTGGGTTGCTTCCCCCTTTTGGCTATGCTGCTGCTTTGGATATAGGCATACAAATATCTCTTTGAGATGCTGCTTTCAATTCTTTTGAGTATGTTCCCAGATGTGGAACTGCTGGGATAAAGGGTAGTTTTGTTTATAATTTCTTGAGGGACCACCATGCTGTCTGCCATAATGGCGGCACCATTGGACATTCCCACTAACAATGTGCAAGAATCCCAGTTTCTCCGTATCCTTGCCAATAATTGTTATTTATTTATTTATTTTCTTTGATAGCGGCCATTCTAATGGATGTGAGGTGATCCTAATTTTACCTTTTAAATTACAAAAGTTATATCTACTCAGTAAAAATATTGAAAAGGTACAGAAAGGTAAAAATTGAAGCAAAATCATCAATTTTTCCCTTCTCCATTCTACCTCTCAGAGATAACCTGTCACACTTCTTTGAGCATCCAGAAAGTTCCATGCAAATCTATTCACATCATATATCTTTTTTATCACACAAAGTCCATTTCCCACTTTATAAATTTCATTTAGTTACATATTTTGGGAATCTTCTCATGTGAACCCCTATACAGCAACCTCATTCCTTTTCACAATCTCATAATAGTATGTTGTATAAGGAACAATTTAAACAACTTTCTATTAGTGAATACAGTTGATTTTCAGAACTTTTTTTTTTTATTAAAAAAACTAACCCACAAGAGATAATGTAGCGGTAATTATGAATGAAGGTCTGAAGCTCAGCTGCTTAGATTCAAATTCCAGTTCTATAAGGAATAGCTCTGCAATGTTGGGCCAGTGATTTGACCTCCCCAGGCTTCAGCTTCCCCATATCTAAAACAGCAATGCCAACAACACTTAGCCTGTAACAATGTTGCAAGGGTTGAATGAAGCAATACACACAAAATTTCTAAAATATAAGGTATAGTGCAGGTTACCCATTCCCTGGATTTAATCAACATCCTTGAACATATATATCTTTGTACAGTTTTCTGAAAACTTATTTTGGACAAGTTGCTACAAGTCAAACCACTGGGCCAAAGGGTAGAATTTTTTTTTCCTTTTTACATAAGCATTATTTTGAACCAATAGTCATTAGGAGAGTTTTCAAAATAGTTCTTCATAGAACCAGTGATATGACAAATTTGTATATGGCTAAAAAGCAGCAAATTGTCTTCCTAAAGTGTTTGCCGCACTGGGGTTGTGGCTTAGTGGTAGACCACTTGCCTAGCATGCGTGAGGCACTGGGTTCGATTCTCAGCACCACATGTAAATAAATAAAATGAATAAAGATCCATCAACAACTAAAAAAAATTTTAAAAAAAGTTTGCTAACACACTTCTCAGAAGAAGAAATACAATAGTTGAACAAATACATGAAAAAATGTTCAACATCTCTAATAATTAGAGAAATGCAAATCAGAACTACTCTAAGATTTCATCTCACACCAGTCAGAATGGCAGTTATCAAGAATACAAGCAATAATAAGTGTTGGCGAGGATGTGGGGGGAAAGGCACACTCATACATTGGTGGTGGGACTGCAAATTGGTGCAGCCAACCTGGAAAGCAGTATGGAGATTCCCTAGAAAACTTGGAATGGAATCACCATTTGACCCAGATATCTCACTCCTCAGTCTACACCCTAAGGACTTAAAAACAGCGTACTACAATGATGCAGCCTCTTCAATATTTATTGTAGCACAACTCATAATAGCCAAACTGTGGAACCAACCCAGATGCCCTTCAATAGATGATTGGATAAAGAAACTGTGGTATATATACACAATGGAATATTATTCAGCAATAAAAGAGAATAAAATTCTGGCATTTGCAGGTAAATGGATGGAGTTAGAGAATATCATGATAAGCCAAGTAAGCCAATCCCCAAAGAACCAAGGTTGAATGTTTTCTCTGATAAGTGGCTGCTAATCCATAAAGAGGGGTGCATGGGAGGAGTAGAGGAACTTTGAATTAGCCAAAGGGGAGGTAAAAGAGGGGAGAAGGCATGGGGAGGGGAAAGATGATGAAATGAGATGGAATGGGCATCATCACCTAGGTACATGTATGATTGCACAAATGGTTTGACCCTATTTTGTGTACAACCAGAGATGTGAAAAATGTGTGTACAATGACTCGAAGAGCATTCTGCTGTCATCTATAACTGATTAGAACAAATAAATTTTAAAAATTATATGATGAGTTACAATAGTCCTAAGTGAAACCTCACATTTGAAACAAATACTGACTTAAAAGATATTTCAAAGATGAAGAGCGCTCACACCTAAGTAAATGTGTACAACCACAAGAATGGGAAGTTACACTCCATGTATATATAATATGTCAAAGTACACTCTACTGTCATGTATATCTAAAAAGAACAAATAAAAAGAAAAAAGAAAAAAATAACAATTGTACATATTTGAAAAAAAAAGGAGTTTACCCACAGACTAAAATGGCCTTAGGAATATATACACGTATACATATATAAATATATATACATGTATATGTACACATGTATATGTATATATACATATATTTTATTTGCATATATGTATACATGTATGTACATATATGTGTGTGTGTATATATATGTGTAAAAGACTGATATTCTGGAGCACTTTTAAAGACATACTCCTTAGCTGGGTGCAATGATATATGCCCATAATACTAGTTACTTGGTAGGCTGAGCCAAGAAGATCACAAGTTCAAGGCCAGCCTAGGCAATTTAGGAAGACCCTGACTCAAAATAAAAATTAAAAGGGCTGAGTATGTAGCTCAGTGATAGAACACTCCCTAGCATGTGTGAGACACTGGGTTGGATCCCCAGCAAAACACACACACACACCACACACACACAAAGAGATACGCTCCTTGACTTTTGTTCCATGAATTTCAAACAGTGCTTTCTTTTGGGAGGAGGTATGTGGTGTAGTAAAAATTGCAGTAGACTGGGAGTTGCAAGTTGAGTTCTCATCTTGGTTCATTGTGAGTCCTTGAGCACGTACTGTCTCTGTTAGAAATGGAAAAGAATTGTGCATATGAAAATATAAGCCTACATTAAAATGCACAGAACTGCATTGAGACCAGATAAAATCTTAGGTAAATTGAGTATTTAGTACAAGATGATCCAGGGGTTGTGGTCATCATGGCTTTTGGCATCCTTCAGGGGAGATTTGTCTCTGTTTATTCTCAACAGTGGGGCAGTTTGGAGACCACAGGGAAGGCACACCTGTGAACTTACCACATGTCCAGCTAGAAGGAAAGCAAAGTGTATCTGTCCTGCAGCCTTGGTTCTCAGGGAAGAGTGATGACCTGCTCAAGGTCAAGGTAAGTCCAGAAACCAGACCACAGTTCTGGTTCAGTGCTCCCCCAGCCCCTCTGTGCAGCCTGCCTCCTATAGAGAAGAGAGGACAGCTTCTGGCCAGAGCCGGGATATTGGGCAAAGAGGACTGACTAGAGGCTTTGTTGGTCATGTCATCCAAGGCTCAAGGACGAGGTACCCTCCAGGATGAGTCAGGGGAGGGTGATGGCCTGGGAATCCAGAGATGTGGAATCTGGTTATTTTTCTGCCTCTTGCTTTGAGAAAGTCACTGTGGGCCTTAGAGTTCTTATATACAGAATGAAGGGTTGTGAAGTGTGATGTCCAGGGATTTTCATTCATTTGTTCAATACATTTATTAAAAGCATGCCCTAGCTAGATACTGTTCAGCTCTTTAAAACATAATTTTTAATATAATAAGCACTTACCCTGCTAGATACTGTTGTAAGAATTTTATACATATGAATCCATCAACCTTTAGAATAGCTCTATGAGTTAGGTACTAGTAGAGTTACCATTTTATGGATAAGAACCCAGACATGCAGAAGTTCAAGTACTTGCCCAAGTTTACAGAGCAAATTAGGAATGGAGCCAGGATTCAAACCCAGCAAGCACTCTGGCTCAGGGCTGTGCTCTCAAGCTCTAGGGTCTCGCCCCTTACAAAGTTCCCAGCCTGATGATAATAATTATTTACTGAACATGTACCACCTGCTTAATCATGCCACACACTTTATAATACTTTTGCACTTATTTATTTATTGGTGCTGCGGATCGAACCCAGGGCCTCATGCATGGTAAACATATGCTCTACCACGGAGCTTCCCCCCAAGCCCTTTTAAATCTCACAATAAACCCATTAAGAAGGGAATAATACCTTATTTACAGGTGAGAAGATTAAGGCTCTAAGAGGCCACATAGTGGCTTATAAAAGTGGCAAAGATGGACACTAAACCCAGGTCTGTTTAACTCCTCATACGGGCCAAGAAGCACTGTGCTCTTATTCTGTTCTCTAACCTGACATTTGGACACAGCTGAAATTGAGACCAGATCAGGAGGTCTGGCAGCCACAGGCCACCTGGTTGTCATGTTAACTTCAATGGACTCTATTCTCAGACCTGGTTCTTGCTGGCTCTAGAGTGGCAGCTTAGAAGCCAATTGACACACAACATGTCCTGGGATGGTCAGGAGATGCAGGTCAGAGTCCCCTTTTCTCAGCATCCCACATGATATCTGGGAGGAACTCCTGCTGCAGCAGACACGTGGACATGAGGAAGAGGCCACTCGACACTATGGCTTCAGGGACCCCCTCAGGTCCTCGCTCTCAGGCTAACTGATGCCAAACACCCACTGTGGCTGCAAACATGTTACCAAGCAATTGCTCCTCCAGAGGGTTTGCCCGAGGATGGACTTCCCTGACCTCTTTCCAAGAGCATGTTTGGGGGAGAGCTTAGGATCAGGATACAGACTCGCAGGGAAAGCTGGAGGACCAGGAACCTTGGGTGGGCTCAAGTCCCCTCCCACTGAGGGTTTCAGAACATGTTTGGATGAACAAATGAACAGATAAATGATCTAATGGACTAAAGCACAAATGGATGAATCAAACTGAACTAAGAAGCGAAAGAATGAACAGGAATGTATCCAGGAGCCCTTGAAGGAAAGAGGGAGGCCCAGTCCAGCCTTTCTGCTTCAGCCTCAGCTGGGGTTCTGAGGCCAGTGCAGAACAGGGGTGGAGGGTATATTTGGCATGCACGAGGCCCTGGGTTCAATCCCTGGCACCAGTGGGATAAAAAGAGCGTAACAAAATCGTAGCATCCAGAGCTGTCCCATCTGGGATGACCAAAGAGGGAACCGGATGGCACCTCACAGGCATTCCCTTCCACTGTCCTCTGTCAAAAGTGCCACTTGCCTGCCCCCTTTGCCTCCAGGACAGGATTAGAGGGACGCTCAGAGCTTCCTCCCATTGGTACCCATGTGAAGGAAGGGTCCTAACCCCCTCCCCATCCCCCCTGGGAAGCCACACAGAACTCTAAGTTAATTAAAGCCTCCACTCTGAGAAGAAGGGAATGTTCCATTTGGTAAATTTAGAAACAGCTGGTTAGTTTTACCCATTACTTTTGTGCTAACATCAGTGGAGCTCATTCAACTCTGTCTTTTTATGAAGCTGTCCCTCCACTGCTACCTGATAGCTACTAATTGCTGCAACTACATTTCTGAATTGCAAATTTTCTGCACTGATAAAAACTTTGATTGCCTGTCAGCTACACATAAGGAAAAGATCAGCAGTGCTAAATGAGGGGTTCCACGCTTGGATAATAATGCCTAATGAATTATTCAGGAAAGAATGCTTGAATGAAGCAAACAATTTGAAGGGTTACTAGCAGCCGTAACAGTTCAACAGGCAAAAGAACAAAAGTATCATCCTGAACATTACACTAATGATTAAAAAATGCGTATTAATTCTAGATTTGGAGAAAAAAGAAATGCCAATCTGATTTTAAAGGTTAATCATTATTTTCTCAGTAATCCTCTGATCTCTAGTATGGGGGGGTGGTGATACTGAGGGAGAACCCTTTACCAATATTTTGGGATGTGTAATATTATGACATAATAGAGTCATATAATTTCACACACGTCATTTAAATATTGTAAATTTCAAATTTCATTGGAAAAGATAACACAAAAAATTAACAGCGTGGTGGCAGAATGCTTGCTCCAGAGAACTTTGCTGAGTGCTCGCTGTACCAGCGCCAAAGACCCACTCCCTGAAGTGAGGGGCCTGCAGAAATAGCAAAATGAAATAAGATATATGTGATTAAACATATGCAAATACATATCATAATTAGCGACTCTTTCTGGCGGAATTTGAATGTGTTTTACACATTTTGCAAGTGCGCTGGTGATGCGAATGGAAAATTCTTTAAAAGCTTCTGCCTATTGGGTCAGAAGCCCAAGAAAACGAACCAACAAATCAGGTTTTAGCTTCTATCCAATACTGACATATTTGCTGCTTTCATAAAAAATATATTTCTACCACTCCAAAGTGCTAATTTGTTTTGACAGATGCTGTGGAGTCGCCAAATATGAGGAGGGTAGGGGGAATCCTGGAAACCATATGCAAAGTCGTATAATTAAAGATGTTAAAAAATAGGAATGTAACCACTGTGATATCATGATGTATCTGAATATTTAAAAATAGCTCTTCAGGGCTGTGCTTAGGAATTGCAAGGCAATCAGGATCACCTGGAGAGCATCTTAGGAAGACGTGGTGTGGCACCAGTGGAATTCTAAGAGTAGTTTTTAATTATGGAATATGCAGCCAACCACTTAACAGCCTCAATGAGGTTTTTTTCCTTTTTCAGCTCAAAAGCCTGCAGTATTAGCCACCAATTAGTAATTTTATTATAAAGATGTTTGATGTCAAGATAACACTCTTCATTTCTGGCAGTGATTCTAACTGAGTGATGGTGACCGAGATATCTAACTTCAGAAGAGCTGACCATCTGCCAGGGTCCACACACTCACAGATGACTAACGATTTCCCAGAGGACCGTGGCTCCCTGTTTTTCTATTTCTGTCCTTTCGATATCAAAGTGAGGTTGATAAACACATTCAAGTCACAATTAAAAAACATTTTCACTGACCAGTTGCCACTGATGATATCACCAGACAGCTTCCGTGGTTGTTGTAACAACACATTTAACAGTGTTGATGTGCAGGCAAGATGAAGTGTCCCTTTATTTGGTGCTTGCCTAGTTCTATGATTCTTCAGTGACATTTCTGGGCACTCGGAATCTTGTGAGGAAATGCCATTTGGCATAAATCAGGCAGAGAGGCAGGGAGAAGGCTGGGATCTGGGGCCAAAGGTCACAGGCTGGAGGATCCATCTAAACTGGACTGCCAAGCAAGGTACATAGCAGGGGGGTAGATCGAAATCAACGTCAACCAATGAGCTAAACTTGTGTGTCAACAACGTTAACCTACAATTAAAAGCAAAGTGCTCTGCTTTTTTCTAATTGTAACAAAATCTGATGATCTGACTACAATTCTATAAGCTTTATGGAAAGGTCATGGACACTTAGTGTAAAACAAGTAATTTGACTTGACCCTGAGACTTTATTTTCTTCCTGCATAATGATGAATGGTGGGAAGAGAGGACAGTAGATTAATACTAACAGTTATTAATTTCCATGTTGAACACTATTCAGGTATTTTACACCATTGAATCTCCATAATCTCTATGAAGTAGATAATATCATTCTCTCCATTTTGCTGATGAAAACAATTTTTTTGATGCTTCAAAAAAGTTGTTACCTTTTTCATAAAAAATATATTTCACCACCCCAATATATTTCTGTCAAGGTCACACAATTGAGACACTAGGACTTAAACCTAGGTCTGCCTGATGGCAAGGCCGATGCACTTAATCACCCAGCAATATGCCTGTAGGCTCACAGAGGAGTCTGTAGAGCTGGAAGAAGACCCGGATCATGCAAGCCCTCATTTTGCAGAGAGAAAACCGAGGCTTAGCAATGTGGAAGAGAGGAGTCCAAGACACACGCTGTCAGCTGGAGACAGGATTGTGATTGGTACTCCTCTTCCTTTATTCCCCTTAAGCTATACCATAAGAGCTGTGCTCTTCCGTGGAGCATACTGGGGTATACACCACAGGTGTCCTGAGGACAGCAATGACCAGGATTCATAGTAGGGCATGCCTTATTGATTGCTCCCTGAATGGGGTTTCCATGTTCTTTCCTCTTGGAACAAACTAAGAGCAAATGTGCTAACTAGTAAGTGAGGGGAGCTTTGGGTTTGCTATAACGTGGAGGAAGCTTGGTCTACAATGGAGGAGTTAGCAGAGCTGGGAAACTGTACACTGTTGGCAAATTCCTGGATTTCAGTCTGGAATCCTGTCTAGTCACTCAGTCACGGTAGCAAGGCTTTTGCCTCTCTGGACTCCAGCTTTTTCTCTACTGTAAAATGGAGAGGCCACCAGCTGAGCCCCCCGGCCAGTCTTCCACACACTGTTTGTCTGAGATCACTCAGTTCTGAGAGACCAGAAAGAACAAGAGCTCAGAACTTTCCCAGAAGATTCTGTTTTAGGTTTCCATTGGTGGTATCCAGGGGCAGTCTTCCTGTCAATTAGAAATTCCAGAAGGAAAAGCAAAATGCGACCATCTCCAGAGCCTAAGAAATATCTTCAGCATTCTTTAAGAGCTTTCAAGTCATTCTTGAGTTCGGTCCTCATATCCACTGGGATGAATTATCTAGGACTGTTTGCTTCAGAGCTCTGAGCTGTAAAATGGGGACCTCAGGAGCAATCAGAGCACTCAATGCTTTTTTGAAGAAAATTAAAGCAGATGAGGCACCAAATCTTTTAAAAATTCAACTTAAAGTATGCTTTATTCTAGGCAGGTTTTGTTCTTGCCATCCAGGACTGGTAAATGGTGGTAGTGGTGGAGGAGGAGCATTAAGGGGAAAAGAGCAGAGGAAGGGACAAATAGATCAAAAGAGTCAAGACAGAAGCAGGCTGGAGGAAGTGGATGGAATCCAACTAAGCCATGGCTGGATCTTTTCTTTCTCCTCATTTCTATCTTCTTCCTAAATATCTAATAGCACCAGACTGTCAGAAAAAGAAGCTGACGCTGATCACAGTTTCACTAAAAGTCCGACATGTACTGAACATGCTACAACGTATTAGCTCATTTAATCCTCACAGCAGTGTATTGAGTTAGGTGATGCTATTATTACCCTTTATTCTACTAAAGGGGGATGGAAAGGCAGAGATGCTAATAAATTTGTCCACCTATGCACAGTTAGTAAGGGGCAGAGGCAGGATTTGAACAAGGCAGTGCGACTTTGGAACTCAATTTATAACCACTTGGCTCTACTGCCTTCAGAAGAATGATACTCAGCCAGGAGCAGTGGCTCATGCCTATAATCCCAGCAATTTGGGAGGCTAAGGCAGGAGGATTGAAATTTTATAGCCAGCCTCAGCAATGTGGCAAGGCTCTGGAGCTATAGCTCAGTGGTAAAGCACCCCAGGTTCAATCTCCAGCAAGAAAAGAGAGAGAGAAAGTGACACCCACAGGTTTGATTATTTCTTTGGGTGTAGAATCTCTTTCATTCCACATAAAACTCAGCAAGCTCCAAGCTGTGTTCAAGGCCTGACCACAGCCAGAATGAGGGACATGAAAGACTTGTTCCTTCTAATGGTATAAAGGTATAAAAGAATCTGTGTCACAAAGACTTGGGACATCAGTCACATCCATTTTTACCTGGGTGAACTAGACCTATCTATACAACTGAGTAGCTAGATTCTTTAATTTGTTTGAGACGTATAATGAACACATTCTATCTCTCTTCAGGAGCCAAGAGTTTCTTAGAAGACAGATTTTTTTTTTTAAAGGCTCGATAATCCAGGAACACAGTTGAGTGATAGGGTATTTTCACTGCTCTAACCTCCCAGATCCTCTTACCCTTTCCAGCTCCAGAAGTGCATCCTGCAAAGCCAGGAGGCGTTGGTGGGGTGGGCAGCTGCCTGTTCAAATGCTAAATTGATTGCCATCCATCCAGTCCATTTCTGTGTGCAGAGGGATTTGAACATAAGCTAGGCAAGTGAATTAACCCTGTGCCCTCTTAGCCCTTCAGCCCTCTAGGCAAACCATGAATCAAATGGAACCTCCCTCATGCTAAGGGGCCTGGGGAGCTGTCATTCCATTATGCTTCACTCAGAGTAAGGGGTCTCTGGAGAGAATATAATGAGCAGGGGCTCTTGGGGCAGGGGGAGCCTCATGACTGAGTATCCTCAGAAACATGGCCACCATGGAGGCAATGCATGCACCGGCATGTTTCTGGGCAAATAACAAGATTTTTTATTTGTTTGTGTAATGAAGGATTATGTCTAAGCACACTGGTGAATAGCAGGAGATTGTCAACACCCAGGTGGCCACTTTCCTGAGAAGCCCAGTGAGCTTTTCTGTTGTGCACAAGGGAAATTTTCTGAGTGGAAATGCGGCCTCATTACTGCCGTGCTGTAAGAAAATAAACGCTGGAGGCGTTCGTGAACAGATAAGGAGTGTTTCTAGAGAACTGAGGAGAACTTGCTTGGCCTCTTTGAACTGAGACCCCAGAGGAAAGGGAGAGGGGAGAAAAACTACTTCTCATCATGGAAAGAACTCCTGGGCAAAGTGTTCACCTCCAAGTGTCCTTGTTGGTCTCAAGCGAAGGTCCACTTCTCTGACGCTTCAAGGCACCAGCCTCTGAGTGGAGGATGCCAAAGGGACAGAGAAGAATCACACTCTGTGGGGATCACACTCTTCTTCCCACTCTGCCCCCATTCCCAGAGACTACATCCATTTGTTTAATAAATGTTGAATGCCTACTTTGAGCCTGGCTTTTTGTGAGTCACTAAGAACAAGACGCGGTGGTGCAAGCCTGTAATCCCAGCACTTCGGGAGGCTGAGACAGGAGAATCCCGAGTTCAAAGCCAGCCTCAGAAACAGCGAGGCCCTAAGCAACTCAGTAAGACCCTGTCTCTACATAAAACACAAACTAGGGCTGGGGATGTGGCTCAGTGGTTGAGTACCCCTGAGTTCAATCCCCGGTATCAAAAAAAAAAAAAAAAAGATGGTTAAAACAGACATATGCTTTGAAAGTGGTGGAGCTATAAGATCGCAGGGAGACTCTATAGCCTTGTGAATGCTCTGTTTCCTCATCTGCATAATGAATATAACACTATCTGTTGAAATAAAAGTGAAAGAACTGTGTCTGGCATCAACCCTTAATTGTTAAGTGTTGCCAAAGATACCAGCAATGACATGAGAATCACCTTTGAGACGTCAGCTAATTCCTATGGAACAGAGGGGTTCAGAAATCAGAAAGGGGTGGTTCTGAGGAAAGCAATTTAGGATAGGATGCAAAGTCACAAGATGGGATTCTTAAGTCATCCAAATTTCCATCAAGACCCTCTGGGGCTGCCACCATTTGTTTTCAAGATGAAGTGTTTAGGTCTCAAATTAACTGCCATTAGTATGAATTCCAAATATGCAGTCCTCTTAAGGTCACTTATACTGCAGAGGTATGACATTATTATTACTTTTGGCTAAGCCAAGATTATCCATAAAAATCAAGCCCATGCAAAAGAAGCATGAGAAATACATGATTTAGAGCCGGGGAACAAAGAATGTTCTAGCCTTGTCCTGTCACTTGTCCCTCCTCCTCTGCTAAAGAACCTCTCCTTAAGAAAAAAGAAGAAGAAGAAAGAAAAAGAAAAATCAAAGAAAAAAAAAAACAAAAATCAAAAACAAAACCACAATTACATTGGAATGAAAAATAGTAAAACTCCATTGCAATGTTGAAAATAGATTTTTTAAAAATTAAGTCACATAAAACATGGGGACATATGTGAGGTTAAAGAAATGATTGGGATGCTAAGATGGGGACCAATAATGCTACATTCAAATTTGCCTCATTCCCTGGGCAATCATATCAGTTAACACTAGACAAGCCTGAGCCCACTAACCCTTCCTATCATAGTTCTCTCTTCAGTGGGGACTTTTCTCCAAAATCTAAATTTTGAAAGAATGCAAATTATACACTTAGCACTATACCTTGGTGTACAGAATGCACTTTGAAAATTAACCATTAACATTATTGTTGTTGCTGATAATCTAAGTCAGGCATACAAGCTGGATCAAACCATATGTCTTCAGTACCACTTATGAGTTCTAAACCAATTTTGCTTTAATGTACAAATCAACAGGTGTATTCTGTGGATTAGAATTTGGTGCAGAACACTGAGAGACAAGATCAAAGTTTGTCTCTCTCTCCAATGTCTGTACGCTTCTCTCTGCCCTGAGGTAAGAGGCTCCCACCTGTTTCCCAAGTGGAGCTGCTTGCCCACATAGGCCTGTGGTTGACCCCAATGGCCAAACTGAAGGGTCCTCCCACAGATTTAGCTTGTGAAGTACATTTACACCCATTCTGTCATTAAACTTCATAATAAACTTATGAAATGGCGGGGGGGGGTTGTTTACTGGTTCTGTTTACAGATGGGACAATTGAGGCTCAACACTCATCATGAATTACATTTGTTCTCTTCTGGGGTCACTTGCAAAGCTAGAAGTAGGAAGAGCCTAGCTTTTTGAGGAATTGTGGCAGCAGCTCAGACACTGTGGTGCTGCAGACTGTGGAGGGGGTCTGCCACTCCATCACTGTTAACGTTATCTCGCTTTCCTTATGAGTCATCTGAGGTTGAGAGGAAGGGGTTTGCTCATCAATAGGACAGGAACTTTCACGCAGGCGTTTGAATGCCAATCTGGCCCATTCTTCACCACGTAGTGCCTCCTGTCTCCATTTCCTGACTTCTGTCCATTGCCATTCACTGACAATGACAGTCAGAGCACAGAGCACTTTGGCTGGGTCTATATTCTGTCACCAGATGGCTGCTCTATGGCCAAGGTATCAACACATCCAAAATGGTGTGAGGCACCCTACTTGTGCATGACTGGGCATGCAAAAGAACAATACCAACAGACAGAAAATGTGTCTGTGTTCCTTTCCCTCCTAAAAACTTATGGGAATTCTACCCTCTCAAACTTGAAGGCTGTCTCATACTCTCTTTCATTTGCCATCAGTCATCACCCACCATGTCCTCCTCTACAGCTCCAGGCATGGGTACAGACTTCTGAAAATGGCTACTAGGCACACCATCAAGGTCATTGTGACATTGTGCTGCTTCTTTCCTGGCTTCATTGCTGGTAGGGGGATGGAGGTAGGCAATGTAAGGGGCCAACTTTGTCTTTGTTCTCAGCCAAGCTCGTTTCTCTCTTTCCATCTGTGACCCAGATCTCATCTGATACCCCCATGCTCCTTGAAGGTACAGGACTTGGACCCCAGCCATTTTTATGGCCTGTGACAGCCCAAAGCTCTCAGCACAAGGCCCGCTAACTCCAAGAGCAGCTTCAATGGTCTAGCTCCCGGCTCCACGTGCACTGTTTTCATTTGGCCCATGTTTCTATCACCCCCCCACCCCTGCCTCGCAGGCCTAAACTCCGTACTCCATCCACCTCCATGGGAAGTCCTCCTAGATGGTGAATACGGGGGGAAAGGGGGCTCATGTGGTAGAGCTTTTGGCTTTGCTGCATTTTTCTTTCCTCCTCCTCTTTCTGATCTTTACCTCCTTCTTGGATGGAGCTAGGAAGAGGACATCTAAATTCTTCTTCTCTACCACACACACAGTGCTTCTCGCTCCTCTGAAGCTTTCATGTTCGGCGACACCTGCCTGGGGCCTCACTCGAACCCCAGTGGGCTCGTTGAATCATGCCTTTTAACAACTCTGTGGTTTCCTAGGAGGGGTTCTGAAGAACAAATTGCACCACTGCAAATTCAGAAATGAGGTCTTTCCCATGAGGTGTCTTGGTTGCATCTCCAAGTGGTCTCAAGAGGCTACCTGTGGACCACAGGATGCCTGGTTATGTTGAAACTGCAGCTGCTCCCACACAGCTTAGGCTAGCCCCCAAGGGCTCATATCTGGAAACAGTTGGATTTGTGAGGATATTATAGGAAGGCTAGGGAGCTTAAGAAAAGTTCTATAGGAAAAAAAAACAAAAACTCCAAAAACTGCGTAGATGAAGATAAACTTTGAAAAGAAACAGTCTCTTAAAACTCCGTAAAAGTCAGCAAGACTCTGTCTCTAAATAAAACAAACAAACAAAAACTCTTACAAAAGATCTCAGGGTTTTATATACATATACAGGGTTTTCATTATACAATAGCCCAAAATTATTCTTTTTAAAATGTCAATAAAATATTTATTGACAGTGGAGTCAGAGACTTCAGTAAGGACTTGAATGCACCAGAGGATTCTGATAGAGAACCACAAGATCTGAGTTCTAGTCTTTTCCACTGACCAGTTGATATAGCTTTGGGGGAATCTGAATTTTTATCAGTCTCTACAGATACAATAGATCACATTTATAATAATTCAAATTGTTCTCACCTGCCTAACAAAATATAAATCTTTACCACCAAAAATCCCTTGAGGGTGCCTCATGGATGTATAACATAATTTAGCTGTCCTTAGGCTTATGAGGGGCTGCTTCCATTTCTAATGTCTCCCACAAGGTATCATCGTGTCCTCTTGAAGGCAACCATCCTCCTGCCATGTTTTCCCTGCCACAGACAAGCCAGGAGTCTAGTGTCAATGATTTCAAGTGCTTAGTCTTGAAGGGGCTTCCTTTCCTGGTGAATCACACTCTATAAGTCATTTCCAAAAGCAGTGTTACTAGGCCTTCAGAATCCTGTAGAATTTTATGAGCATCTCTGTCTGAAAGTGGATGCTAGGACAGAAGTTTCAACCCTCAAGGGGAAGATTGGCTTCTGGGTCAGTTTATGATGCTCAACTCCTTCTACTCACAGGATGAGTTCTTTCCCTGGAGGTGTCTCAGCATCTCATGGCAATGATCTCTGCCAGGCATGCTCACATAAGCCCAGTGGTGAGCGTGTTGGATAGGAATCCCACTGGATCAAAAAGATGTGGGAAAAAGGCCTGGAAAATGTATCACTGAGTTATACTCCCAGCCCTAGTTAGCCCTAGCCTTAAATCTGGCTTATTAATGTCTACTTTATATAGAATAAAATGTGCACTTTTTAAAGAAATAGAGTCTGACAAATTTTGACAATGCCTAAGTTGCTTCACCTCCACCACACAGGAGATATACATTTCCTTTGTCCCTCAAAGTTAGCTTGAGCCTCTTTGTTATATAGTCCATCTTTTTGCTCCCCACCCCCTGCTCCTAATATACACTAATCAATTTTCTGTCCCTAAAATTTTTCTTTTCTAGAATGTTGTACAAATGGAATCCCATTTTATTGAGTTATAAGAATTCTTTGTATATTCTGGATTCAAGTTCTTTATCAGTTTTGTGTTACTTTTTATAAAAATGGGTTCCTTTTTGTAAAAACACTAAAATATTTCAAGGACTCCCAAGAAGTCCTAGGGTTTAGTACTAAAGCATCCTTTGATGCAAGAAAATATACAATAGCCCAAAATTATTCTTTTTAAAATATCAACATCTTAGCTGGGTGCAGTGAAATATTCCTACAAGCCCAGCAGCTTAGGAGGCTGAGGCAGGTGAATCATAGCAAGTTCAAGGCCAGCCTCAGCAACTTGATAAGGCCCTAAGCAACTTAGGGAGACCTTGTCTCAAAATAAAAAATAAAAAGGGCTGGGGAGATGCTGAGGCAGGAGAACTGTGAGTTCAAAGCTAGCCTCAGCAAAAGCAGAGCACTAAGCAACTCAGTGAGACCCTGTCTCTAAATAAAATATAAAATAGGCCTGGGGATGTAGCTAAGTGGTTGAGTGCCCCTGAGTTCAATCCCTGGTACCCATCTCCCAATAAAAAAGGGCTGGGGATGTGACTCAGTGGTTGAGTGCCCCTGGGTCTAATCCCCAGCACCCCCCCCAAAAATCCACATTTTAAATAAAAATTCATAGTTAATATTAAAATAATCTAATATATAACAACTAACATATTTGGTATTTACTCAGGTGAGAAGATTCTTTGGGGGATTTGGCAAATTACAATAATCTTTTTCCAGAAAATTTCCCAGAAGCACATACATAGATAAAAATTGTATTGAATTTCAGAAGGTTAGTAGATGCCTAAAATCCACTATGAATTACCCAGGGATAGCTCCATGGTCCTGTGATTAAGCAGCATGGCTTGGTTTGGTCCACAGACAGGCATAATGTGCATGTGGGTTTGAGCAACTCTGTAATAGCTCCAAAGCCCCAAAGTTCTCCATCCACAACTGGTGGCATCCAGTGCCCTTTCTGACTCAACAAAACCACAATTCTCAGCTCATCAGGACCAGGGCATTCAGATGCTCCAATGACACATTTGTACAGTGTTGGGAAAAGTAAATTCTTGGATTGTTTTGTAGAGACAGGGGAAGCTAATTATGCTTGTGTAGATATTAAAACAAGACAGGGGGAAATATCTCTGCCTGGGATTGTTGAACCTAAGCTTCTCTTTTCAGCCCTGTTGGTTTAACACTGAAGGAGCAGAGGTTGCCACTCTGGGGGAGGTGATGGGATCTGTTCTGATTCAGCTGGTCTGTGCCTGCCTCCTTTCCGTGGGCCTCGCTGCAGACTTCTCTCACGCTTCCCATGAACATACTTAATTGGCCATGTGTCAGCTCAATTGCTGAACTGATCTAAGTCAGGATGAATCTTTCCTGCTCTTTGCCCCTGGCCCCAGCTTGCCACATAATTCTGTATCATCAGCACTCACCATGAATTTACATTTGTTCTTTTTTTTCTGGGTCATTTATAAAGCTAGAGGCAGAAAGAGCCTAACATATTGATTTGGAGGAGATGTGTTGTCACCTTTCCATTTTGCTTGAACATTCATAGCAAAGGCAGACAGATTTGTGGAATGTGTGCACAGAAAGGAGGTCACAGTCAAGAGATATTTTGGGGAGATGTGTGAAAACGGGTGGGGAAGCTGCTGAGAGATATAAAGGGGGTTTCTGATGCCTATCCACACAACAGATGCTGAGTAATCCCATTAACTAGAAAAGTAGAATTGGGTGGAGAAAGAAAGATCATGAGTTCATTTTCAAAAATGCTGATTTTTGAGAAGTCAGTGGAAATATCTAGGAGGGAGTTGAGTAAGGAAGGTTGCAGCTCTGAAGTGGGGCCTGGGCTGGAGACAGAAATTTGGGTCACCAGTGTGAGCTCTGAGAGCAGAGAAGCCTGTCCGGGTTTTATAGATAATGCTCAGGGGTATGATGATGTATCATCTTCTTTGTAGAGGCTACGGAAGTGACTGAGATGTGTAACTGTCAGGTCCCCCCATGAGCAAGGAGTCTGTTTCAACTCCATGATGGGCATGTCAGGGGGTATGTGCTTCTTTTCTTCTCTCTGAAAGAAAACACTATTTAGCAAAACACTATTGAGCATTGCAGATTTTGATAAACCCTTGCAGGGCTGGGAAAGAAAGCTTACATACAGCCCTTGCAGCAAAACTGTCCAAGCATTGCCCACTAGATCCGGGAGTCCTTCCTCAGTCAGCTCTTACACCATCATCGCAGGCCTTTCTCCATTGCTACTCTCTACCCTGAAATGCCCAGCTGATCATTCAGCTGTGGTCCCTAATTTACACTTCCTGTTCAGAACCACCATGCCACTGTGGTTAACCAAGCTTCCCTCCTCATGAGAAAGTTACCACACTGATGGTATTGATGCACAGGCCTCCTGGGGGAGCTGCCACCTTGCACTTGAACTGATAGGAGGCATAGAATGGATTACAGATGGTGTTTCTCAACCTCAGCACTATTGACATTTTGGTTTTGATAAGTCTTTGTGAGAGAAAGGAGACTGCCTTGTGTGTTGTAAGATGCTCAACAGCATCCTTGATCTCTACCCACTAGAGGCCAGGAGCCCACATGACCTCCCCCTTTCACCCCCAGTTGTGATTTCTCAGCTCCTTAAGGACAAAATCCCAACTCTCTCATCACCAGTTTTGTGACTCTGAACAAATTCGCTGACCTCTGTGTGCCTCAGTCTTCTCATGTATAAAGTGGGATGATGATAGTATCTGCTTCATAGAAAAGGATTTGGTACCTCTAAAAGACTCAGAACAGGGCTTGAAATATAAAAAATATTCAGCTAATTTTACTTCTTGTTATTACTCTGAAGGGCATGCCCAATTATTCCTTCTGATCCTGTGTAGAACTAACCCCCAATCCCAGAGGAGCTCTGGTGAATATAATTTTTTTTTTCCTATTTGACTCAATAGTTTTATTTTACTATCTCAGAAAGTCTCAGAACTAGTAAAGTCAGTTCCTGTTTTCAAAAGAGGACTGGGTTTTAATCCACCACAATAAGCAAAGTCCAATTATATTTTCACTGTGTTTAGGTGGCCTCCGGTGTCGGGAGCAAGGCTGTCCCCCTGTCTTGACTTCTGCTGAGCATGAACCCTTGCTGTACTTAAATGAAACAGCTTGGACTCTCAGGTGCTATGCAAGGGGCAGGCTGGCATCGTCCCCCTGCCTCTGGGACGTGTGTGTGAGGTTTGGATACCTTTGCTCCCATTCTTCCACTGAATTCTTGATCTTTCTCTCACTTGGCATGTTTCACCTGTCCATTTATCCCTGCACCCTGCAGTGAGAGGGGGTTGGTTCCTTTCCCTTGATATCCCCAGCAGGGAACTGTGTGTGGGAGAGTTTCTGCTGTTAATTCAACAGCAACTAATGGCAAATCACTGAAAATTGAACGTTAGACGGGTCTATATTTAAGTCTTTTAGCAGCACCTGTCCCCAGGAGCTTCTCCCTGGCTCTGTCCTCCTCAGGTCTCATCACCCTTCATCTTCCAGAGCCCTCTCCCTTTGTCTCCTCCTCTCACCTCTTTCCCAGGATTCCTTTGTTCCTGGGCTCCTCATCTGATTCCTCAAATTTCTTTCATTATTCTGCAGAACACTTTGGTCCTATCTTTTTTCACTCCTGTGACACAGGGGAGGAACCATTAAGAGAGATCTTTTTACAGAATGGCACCCCAAGGAGCTTGAATTGAAAAACCAGTTATTTTTCTTGAGGAATTCCTCCACTAGTTTTCATTGTTTTCCTTATATTTGCTCATCTTCATATCCTCTTATAACGAGGATTGTTGCCATTGTGGAAGATTCCTTTCCAGTCTCTTGCTTTATTTAAAAATCAACTTTATTGAAATAAATTTCAATAAGTGCATCCATTCTAAGAGTGTGATGTAGTGATTCTTATCACTTTCTGTTACCTCAGCATCCACACTGAATGCAAGTTGGATTTCCCACACCAGAAGCAAGTCATACTGGACACACTTCAGTTCTCCACCTCCTCACAGCTCCTCAAGGTGGTGGACCCTTCTACAACTTCCTCCTGGTGACCACCTCCTATGGGACAGCTAGATACAGCCTACTTGACGGATTCCACTGACCTTTACACCTCACATGGACTGTGCAGATAGGACTGTGATTGAGGTGACCATCTCTCAATCACAGTGTGACCTCCTGGATCTTTTACTGTTTGTTTTAAACCCACCAATTAAAACTCCCTATGGGAAACCTGCTTGAATCATGACCTGAACCCAGTTAAAGAGTTGGCCCACGGATCCCTTTCTCTCTCTCCCTCCCTGTATTCCCTGACCTCCGTGTGTGTGTGGCCTCCAGGCATGTTTTGTACACCCAGGTTCTGTAAGTAAGAAAATCTCTATTTTCATCCTATATCTCTCCTAATCATTCAAGGCATGCTTTCCATCTGTCTTATATTAAAATATGCATTTTGATGAGTTTTAATACAGATACCCATGCAAATAGCACCACACTCAAGATATAGAAAATTTGCATTATTCCTAGTGGCACTTTGAAACATCCCAGCCCCAGGTGACCACTGATCTGCTTTCAGTCACTTCATTTTAGGTTAATTTTGCCTCTTTTAGAAATAGTGTATACACTGACTCATCTGGTAGGAACTCTTTTGTATCCAGTGTTTTTCATTCAGCATGACATTTTGTGCCAATGAAGAGGTTTTCATTATTGCAAAGTAGTTTCCATCTTGGGGATATATGAAAATGTATCCATTCACCTGTCAAGGGATATTTGATGATTTTGTCCACATGCATATTTATATTTAATTATCACATGAATTTATGTAATTACTGTAGATAATTTAGAAAGCCAAGTAAACAGAAGAGCTGAGAGGACACACAATCAAATCTATCAGTAGTGGCAAACATTTTAACATTTTGGCATATTTATTTGTAGCATTGTTTTTCAATTTCTAAAGCAATGAATATTCAACGTTTATGGTATTAATTCTTCTACACATCATTTACATACTGTTTTAACATGTCATAAGCATTTTCCTATAAATCTTGCCCCCAAAAGCTGTTAAATAGTGTGAGGAAGAGGGTGATGATGTGAAGATTGTCGAGATAAGAGTGTTAAGTAAGGACCAGGGGTGCAGCTCAGTAGTGGACCACTTAGCTAGAATGCACAAGGCCCTGGGTTTGGTCTCCACCACACACACACACACACACACACACACAGTGTCAAGTCAAATTAATGAACAGTGTATTCAGTGTGATCACTTTTGTCAAGGGACAAGTAAGGAATATCTGTGAGTGGGAAAGTAGTAGCTGAGTCAGAGAGTTGGGGAGGGTAGGCTGGCGTGATTGGCTTTGAACATAAGTTTAAGAAACCTTTTATACATCCAAGTAGAGATGTTGATTAAGCCATCAGATGTATGAATCTGAAGGTCTTG
>PVHX01008329.1:0-84321 GCA_004024805.1 Geosciurus inauris | reverse complement strand
TGGAGATTGAACTCAGGGGTACTCGACCACTGAGCCACATCCCCAGCCCTATTTTGTGTTTTATGTAGAGACAGGGTCTCGCTGAGTTGCTTAGTGCCTCGCCATTGCTGAGGCTGGCTTTGAACTCACGATTCTCCTGTCTCAGCCTCCCTAAGTGCTGGGATTACAGGCTTGCGCCACCGCGCCCGGCTAATGGTTCTATTCTTATCAACTGCCTCTCATATTTATTTAAAAATAGATATTTAAGCTGGGCGCGATGCTGCACGCCTGTAATCCCAGCGACTTGGGAGGCTGAGGCAAGAGGATTGCAAGCTCAAGGCCAGCCTCAGTAACTTAGTGAGACCCTGTCTCAAAAAAGGTACTGGGTTCAATCCCTAATACCAAAAAAAATAAAAATAAAAATAAAAGAGATGGGATCTAAAAGATTCTAAAATCTGGAGTCTCTTTGATGTACAGGGTTTTCCTATAATCATTCCTTCAAAAAGGAGGTAGGTAACCAAATCACACTAGACCATTAGAGAAATCTAAGGGCTAGGGATGTAGCTTAATAGTAAAGAGCCTGCCTAGCATGCATAAGGCTCTGGGTTTGATATCTAACACTGCAAAAAACCAACAAACAAGCTGGGTACAGTGACACACACTGAGGCAGGACAATGGCTAAATTCAGAGCCAGCCTCAGCAACTTAGTGAGACCTGTCTCAAAATAAAAAGTACTGGAGTCATGGCTCAGTGGTTAAGCACCTCTGGGTTCAATCCCTGGTACCAAAAAACCAAAAACGAACAAATAAAGGCAAATAAATTCTGCTGCATAATAAAAACCCAACATCCCCAACAAACTATTCAGAAGGAAAACTTTGGTAAATTACAAATCCTTTTCTAAATATACTGGGAAAGCTCTGAGCTAAAATCTTCCCACCCAAAAAAAAAAAATCCTTTAATTCCTCTTTATTCTAAGTGTGTACTTTTGCATATAGTTTTTGCTCTATATAAGATGTGGGTTAGCCAGGTATAGTGGTACTCACCTATAATCCCAGCTACTCAGGAAAGTGAGGCAGGAGGAAAAGGAGGCAGAACAGGCTAGGCAACTTAGCAAGGCCTTAGCTCAAAATAAAAAATAAAAAGGACTGGAGGTGTAACTCAGAGGCATAAACTCAGCTTGCTCCTAGGTTTGAAATCCCCAATATGGCATGAGGGTTAGTGAGAACCTCTGATATTTAGAACAGATATTCTAAAGTCAAAGAGACTATGGAGCTGGGCATGGTGGTGCATGCTTATAATCCCTGCAGCATGGGAGGCTGAGGCAGAAAGATCACAAATTCAAAGTCAGCCTCAGCAAAAGCAAGGTGCTAAGCAATTCAGTGAGACCCTATCTCTAAATAAAATACAAAATAGGGCTGGAGATGTGGTTCAGTGTTCGAGTGCCTGAGTTCAATCCCCGGTACCAAAAAAGAGAGAGAGAGAGAGAGAAACTACAGAAGTAGGTTTTTCAAGCATCAGAAAGGCACTCCTCTGAGGGTCTAGGACTGCATTTGATTAGTGAAGGGGTAAAGGGCAAGAGACACAAACTCAAGTATACTTTATCTTTAGTTAGTGAAATTTTAAAACCAAAATATTACTTTCCTAACATGACCTCTTTTTAAAAAAGCTGTTTTTAGCTGGGTGCAGTGGCACACAATTGTAATCCCAGCGACCAGAGAGGCTGAGGTAGGAGGATTGCAAGTTCAAGGCCAGCTTCAGCAACTTAGCAAGATCCTATCTCAAAATAAAAAATCAAAAGGACTGGGGATATAGCTCAGTAGTAAAGTGTCCTTGGCTTCAATCCTCAGTACCAATAAAAATAAATTAAAAAATAAAATAATATAAAAAACTTTGTTTTAACTATGTTTGGTCTTGTGTAACCAATGCAGAAGACCATCCTACTCCCTGAAAAATAGGAATGAACAAACATGTTATTAAGAACCCTGATTCTCTTCAATGACAACTGACAGCAGAAATGCATAAAGAAAACAGAAGTAACTGCAGGGTCATGCCAGTTTCACCATGCTACCTCTCCCACAAATAGTAAATATTGGAAGGTAAAAACTTCAAAAATTAAAGTCCTTAAGATCTAGCAGGAAATGGAACTAGCTGGAGCTAAAGGCAACCATTTAAATGAGAGAGCCACAAGCATGGTGGGAACTGGATGCCTTCCTACACCCCTTAATCAAGATTGAATTTCTGTCAACAAGTCTCACTGAAAAAAAAAAAAAAAAAAAAAAAGGGACATGCATCAACCACATTCCACCAAACAAATCAAGCTGCCAAGCAAGAGAAGAGAACCAGTTTCATATTTCAAAATTATCTGAATCTGCCACAGCTAAGACTCCTGCAAAGCTAGAAATATTCTGAGTGGAGAAGTAGTTATTAATGACCAACAATCCTGCAATAGACCTGAGGAAAAAGCCCTGTCCCACATGCTATGATCTAGTAAGTTCTTCTGAAAACTGCCTACTAAATGCCATCCATCGTATCATATAGCTCATTTCTTCTTTCCAAAAAACAAAGACTTTAAGGAACTCACAGTTGACTGGGAAATACAAATAGGACACAGGGTGATCCTTGTCATAACAGGGCATAAACAGAGTGCACAGAGAACAAGGTGAAGGAGGGTCGGTCAGTGAAGGCTTCCTGGTAGAAGTGATAACTAAAGAACAAAGAGACCTGCAGAGTTCTACCCATTAAAAATGAATGTTGAACCAAGCAAGGTGGTACATAGCTACTAAGGAGGCTGAAGCAGGAGGATCTCAAGTTCGTGGCCAAGGTAATCCCAGCTATTAACGAGGCTGAAGCAAGAGGATCTCAAGTTCATAGCCAACCCATGCAACTTAACAAGGCTCTGTCTCAAAATTTAAAAATTTTTAAAAAGGTGAGGGGGTTGGAGACATAATTCAGTGGTATGGCACCCCTGGATTCTATTCCCAGTGCTGTGAAAAAAATAGATAAATAAATAAATGTTAACTTTTTCTGGGAAAATAAATGGAAAGGGAAAACAAATAGGGACAAATACATATGAGGAAGACTGCAGAAGCAGCAATAAAATCTATTTCCATATTCATCTGAAATTAACCTCCCATTGCCTCCTGCCTCTCTTCACTCTCAAACCAAAAATAACTAGACTTGACAAGCTCTATAAATCAAAAGGTGCAGGTTCAGAGGGGGTGGGGGAAAGCTACAGAGGGTACATTCTAAGCAGGGCTGAAATAGTGGACTAGCAGCTCCTAGCAAAACAAAGACTTTTGGTATGACAGATGCTCCCAAGCACCTTGCTATTCAGCTTGTGAGATGTCTCTTGCCTATTTCTATTAGAGGGAACAGTATGAGTTAAGCAATTGGTAATGTAATAGAATAAACACAGTAAGTCAAGACTTGGTTAGAAGTATAGTTAGTTAAGATAGTCCCATCCAGGCAGTGCCATTTCCCCAGGAACACCCTCTCCTACTTTCACAAGGGGTAAGAGATCCTGTTACATTACAGCAAGTAAAACAGAGTTGAGTTATATTCATTTTACCCAGGGAAAAAACACCTACATTTTTTTTCTTGTACATAAAGGATTAACAAGAGTCAGTAAATTGCAAGATAATCCAGAGTGCAATTTTAACTGCTATTCAAAGTCACAAACTAAGTCTGAAGGAAGTTTAATGGACTCTGTTTCCACGTTTATGTTTGTTAACTTCTATGCTGAAATCAGATCTGTTTACAGAAACAGATCTATGAAGCTTCCAAAATTGGGTCAATTTAAAATCCAATGACAATCCCTCATGTCCATAAACACTCAAAAGTCAGCACAGGACACATGGACACTTGTTCTAATTCATCACTGTTCAAAAACCTAAAGCAAGTATATTTTTATATCATTTCTTTCAAACTTGTAAAATTCATATTATCCATTGTAAAGGATTACAAACTCAGTACTGCATTAATTTATGCATAGAACTCAATAAATCTCAAACCACTCCTGAGTTAATAGGACCACAAATCAATGATGCTGTTTATCTTAGGCCAAATAACGACACCGATCTTTGCAGAATACCAAAAGGAAATCTTTATAGTATTCCGAAGTATTGTAATAATTAAACAGTAAGAAGTTTAAAGAATTTATAAGGGCTAACTGAGAGGGCCTGTAGGATGTTACAAGCATCAACAAATGGCTATATTATACATAGCCTTATAGAGATTTATATACTTCAAACAATATTTGGTTTGGGAAATAACCACAAGCAAAAAAAAAAAAAAAAAAATCCAAGAATCTAACAAACATGTTTAACCTAGAGTAGCAGGGAGAAGTAAACTGACAGGACTGGAAGATTGCCCCCTCCCATTATAATACCAGGATTGAGCCCGGGGGCATTTTACCACCAAGACATACCCCCCAGCCCTTTTATTTATTTTTTATTTTGAGACAGGGGCTCATTCAATTGCTGAGGCTGGCTTTGAACTCGTAGTTCTCCTGTCTCAGCCTTCCAAAGTGCTGAGATTACAGGTGTGTGCCACCGTGCCCAGTTTATAATCTAATTTTAATGGTTTTATGGTATGTAATTATATGGTTCTACTATAGTAACTTACCCACTGAAATTGCTGGTCAATTTTTAAAAAATTTTCAGAAATGCCAAAACAAAATACAACAGAAGAACGCTGGGTTTTGTTTTATTTTCAGTACTAAGGATTGAACCCAGGGTTTGCCCATGCTAGGCAAGCACTAAGAATGCTATTTTTTTTTTTTTTTTTTTTTGGGTATCAAGGTTGAACTCGGGGGTACTCGACCATTGAGCCACATCCCCAGCCCTATTTGTATTTTATTTAGAGACAGGGTCTCACTGAGTTGCTTATTAGTACCTTGCTTTTACTCAGGTGAACTTGTTGATTCTCCTGCCTCAGCCTCCCGAGCCCCTGGGATTATAAGCGTGCACCATCGTGTCTAGCTAAGAATACTATTTTTAAGAATTTTATTTTTAACAGCAAGGTGCTAAGCAACTCAGTGAGACCCTGTCTCTATGTAAAACACAAAATAGGGCTGGGGATGTGGCTCAGTGATCAAGTGCCCCTGAGCTCAGTCCCTGGTACCAAAAAAAAAAAAATTAGATTATAGAAAAACTCAGCATGGGTAAATATTCATGACCTAATTACTACGTAAATAAAAAGCAACAAAACATAGGCACAGAAATAAACTACAAAGAAGTCTATGAAAATGGTAGCCTTATTTTATCTAAGAGGTGAAAAAATGATTTTGTTTTTCCATATGACATAAATTTCCTTCCAAATTGTTACTTTATAAAGACACATTAAAGCTATTTAAACACTTACAAATCTTATGTATTAATGTTTCCCTTATTTTTTAATGTAACTCACTATGGACACAGCCTTACCTATGGTTTAATGAGTCTGTCAGTCCACTTGCCTATAGGCTTGACTCAAAGTTGCAATATACTCTTTCCTGAAATCTTGAAGTCTGGCAGATATTTCTTGTTAAAAACCTGGAAGTAGTAGAAAGGTGATGAAAAGCTGGGTGTGGTGGCACACGCCTCTAATCCCAGCACTCTGGGAGGCTAGGACAGGAGAATTGTGAGTTTCAAAGCCAGCCTCAGCAACAGCGAGGTGCTAAGCAACTCAGTGAGACCCTGTCTCTACATAAAACACAAAATAGGGCTGGGGATGTGGCTCAGTGGTCGAGTGCCCCTGAGTCTAATCCCTAGTACCAAAAAAAGAAAGGTGATGAAAAAGGCTCAAGTTCTTTGTAGTAAAAAAGGTTAATGGACAACAGTAGGGGTCCATATATAAAAGAACATGAATCAAAAGAAAAGGATGAACTGGGTGCAATAACACACACTGTAATGCCAGTGACTCAGGAGGATGAGATGAGGGATCACAAGTTCAAGGCCAGACTCAGCATCTTAGAGAGGCCCTAAGAAACTTAGTGAGACCCATTATCAAAAATAAATAAATAAATAAAAAGAGCTGGGGATGTAGCTCAGTGTATGCACCCCTCAGTTAAATCCCTAGTACCCCGCCCCCCAAAAGGTGCTTCTGAGCATGGACCTCCTAACATGGCAAATTTCTTAACAGATTGTTGTTGCACCATTGTAAAAGTGTCCTTAGAATTCTTGTGTGTATTTGCTGTCTTCTGGTGTCTTTGTATTACATAGTCTCACATTAAAGCAATCTTTCCAAAGCCTACAATTTAGGAACACTAACAGCTAGAGGTGGTAGTGTGTACTTCTATTTGAACATCAGACTCACTTAAAATGTAAACAAACTTTTACTACCGTTCCTATTTATAGTTTTATACCTTTCTCATTTATTTTTAATTTATTTCTACTTTACCAAGTTTCCCTTTACAAACAATGTCAGAACCCCTTCCCAGTTATCTATCCTTTTTTCACAAAATATATTGGGCTGCTCATCTGTGTGTCTCTGTATCAAATACAGATTTCTCCACAGAACTGCTTGGGCTGTTCAATTGCCCTGTTGTCATTCTGTTTTCCTAACTTCAGCCATGGCAAAGAAAATAAAGCTTGTCAAAGCACATTTAGGGGCTGGGGTTGTGGCTCAGTGGTAGAGCGCTTGCCTAGCATGTGTGAGGCACTGGGTTCGATCCTCAGCACCACATAGAAAAATAAATGAATAAACAAAGATGTTGTGTGTGCATCTACAACTAAAAATATATTTTAAAAAAAAAAAAGCACATTTAAATTCCCCCTTCTTTCTTTTTCCCCAGCATGTCAAAAAAAGGGGTAGGGAGGTAGGAAGAGGGATACAGGGTGGAGAGGCCCAGAAAAAGCTGAAGGAAAAAATATATAGGCAACATAGAACTCTGAATCTGCTTTAGTACCTAAATGAAGAACTTTCCCAATAATTCTTTCTCCCAGACAAATTTAATTGCAACTGTAGGAAAAATTACTTTTATAAAGGTTGGAATGCACATATTTAAGCATAAGCCTGATCAAAATAACCCTATTTTATGTAAATAACTTGAAAGTTTAAACAAGACTTAATGACCTATTTTTTAAAATATTTTTTTAGTTGTAGATGGACACAATACCTTTATTTATTTTATGTGGTGCTTAGGATCGAACCCAGTGCCCCACATATGTGAGGCAAGCGCTCTACCACTGAGCCACAATCCCAGCCCCTTAATGACCTATTCGAATATGATCCTATTTTCATACCTGCAATGTTGTAGTGAATTTAGACAGAGCTTTCAATTCAACAGATATCTAATGGGTGATTCCTATGCACCAGTACTGTTCCAGTCCCTCAGTGCTGTTCTAGTACCTGTCTAGTCAAACTGACTTTCAAAAAGCCAGTTTGCATTCCAACTATTTCACAAAGTTACCGTTACCTGTTTTAAGCCTCGTTGATCTCCCTCACCTTTAAACTGCCAGAATACTTACAATAACAAACAGTAGAGCACTCAGATGCTCTCTTGCCTTTTTCTGTCACTTGTCAATATGAATTAATCTATTTGTCTCCAAGCAAGACAGAAAGCCTTTGAATACACCAACCTGAGCACATAGTATACCCTCAAAGTTCAATTAATTGGCTAAGTAGCTAGGAGCAACAAAAATTTTGAACGAAGAATGACAACTTAGGGGCTGGGGATGGGCAAGTGGTAGAGCAATTGCCTAGCACACGTGAGGCACTGGGTTCAATCCTCATGACCACATAAAAATAAATAAATAAAAGAAAGGTATCATGTCCATCTACCAAAAAAAAAAAAAGAATGACAATTTAGTACAGAGACAACCAAACCAACCAAATGTACTCAAATATAATTTGGGGGTGGCTTGATGTGTTGTGTAATAAACTGAGGCCACAAGAATATTCGTAATATAGCAGCAAATGTTTCCCCCCCAAAAAAGCACTTCTATTTTTAACATTTGATGAATGAGAAAAATTCAATTCAAAGGCCATGGGATGTCAAAATAAGGTAAGCCTGAACCGGGAAGTACACCAATACATGAAAAATCAGGGAGTTAAAAAATCCTCTTCTAGAGCCGGGCACGGTGGCGCAAGCCTGTAATCCCAGTACTTAGGGAGGCTGAGACAGGAGAATCACGAGTTCAAAGCCAGCCTCAGCAATGGCGAGGCGCTAAGCAACTCAGTGAGACCCTGTCTCTACATAAAACACAAAATAGGGCTGGGGATGTGGTTCAGAGGTTGAGTACCCCCAAGTTCAATCCCCGTTACCAAAAAAAATCAAAAGAAATTTATACCAAGAAATAGAGGTTAAGGGCTGGGGTTGTGGCTTAGTGGTAGAACACTTGCCTAGCAAGTGTGAGGCACTGGGTTCAAAGCTCAGCACCACATAAAAATAAATAAATAAAGGTATTGTGTCTATCTACAACTAAATACATATATATATTTAAAAAAAAGAAAGAAAGAAAACAAAAGAAATAGAGGTTAAGCGGGGCGCGGTGGCACACACCTGTAATCCCAGCGGCTCAGGAGGCTGAGGCAGGAAGATCCTGAGTTCAAAGCCAGCCTCAGCAACTGAGAGGAGCTAAGCAACTCAGTGAGACCCTGTCTCTAAATAAAATACAAAATAAGGCTGGGGATGTGGCTCAGTGGTCAAGTGCCCCTGAGTTCAATCTTGGTACCAAAAGAAAAAAAAAAAAAGAAATAGAGTTATGGTAAGAGGATCACTAATTCCAGGCCAGTCTTGGCAACCTAGAAACCCTGCCCCAAAATAAAAAAAAACTAAAGGTTTGGGGGTGTAGCTCCATACCAAGAAAGAGGGATAAGCAAACATGGATAACTTGAAATGAATTTTAAGTCCCCAACAAGACAAATTCAAGTGAAATTAAGTTCTCCCTCAATTATGTTCTCACACCATCTAATTCACCCTTCCATCTTACAGAGTGTTTTGAAATGTAGGGACTACCTCTGTTTTCCTCCACTAAATGCCAAATTTCTTGAGAGCGGAGCTGCTATTTCACCCACTTCTGCAAATTTATCCCGATCGTAGGCCTCGGTTTCCTTCTCTGTAAAGTGAAAAATAGCACCGAACTTACTGGTGCAAAAATCCAGTGAAAAATCACACGCGGAGAGCTCAGTCCACAAAACGCTTTCTACGTGTTGGTACCGTAATAACAATAACAAAGGTCGTTACCGTTATGATTAGCCGACAGCCTCCCGCAAATTCTTCTCCACCCTGCTTCCCAGGCGGACTTCACGGCAAAACCCTGTCACCCAGAGAAGGGTGACCCGAAACCCCCGCCTAGGCGGCGCCCCAGCCCCGCAACCGCCTCTGAGGCCCGGCCCAGAGACGCGCCCAGGGCTAAGGTTGGGGAGGCGACCTCCAGGCGTTCGAAAGTCGGGGAAAAGGAAAGCCCCGCGCCCCAGCCGCTCCCAGTTTCCTGCTCACGGCTCACCTCGCGTCTCCTCGCCAGCGCTCTGACAATCAAGCGCCGCCAGCCCGCCGCGGGACTCATTCAGTACCGTTGAAAATTTGAACCCAGGCAGCCTAGTCGAACGCACCAATCAGAGCTCCGGGAACGAATAATCCCAGCCTCTCGATTGGTCCTAGAGAACGCAGCGACGCCGGAAGTCAGGAGGAGGGACGAACAAACAACCAGCCCGAGAGGCTGCTGGGAAATACAGTCTCCAGCGCTCCTGAGGGCCCATTGGAACAACTCCTCTGAGGCCGTTACTACAAAACCCGGAATGCTCTGCTCTGGCTCCTTAGGAAAGGTGGTACCAACTGAAGAAGCGGGGAGTCGGTTTAGATCACAGAAGGACACGCATTCTGGGCTTCCCCAAAGCATTCTCAGAAGAAAACATTTTCTAATTCTACTTTTAAAAATTATTCTTGCTATATTTGTGCGTCGTCTGGTTTATGGGAATTCACTTCGTTTTATTAGGAAGTTTCCTATATGCAACATAGAATTTTCCCTAGCTTCCCTCTTCACTGTGAAAGCGTCTCAGACTCTTTGTCCAGTCCTAGCCCTGATCTTAATTGGCTGAAAGTCATGGTTTATGGGGCGATTCGTCTTTATTATCCCAAATACATCTTTGGCTTTATTATTCCCATGTTGTAAAGGAACAAACACAAGCCCAGAAAAGTTGAGTAAATTTGTCTAAAATCACCATAAATGGAAATGGGATTTGAATGAAGAATGTTTTTTTTTTTTTTAAATATTTATTTATTTATTTTTTAGTTTTAGGTGGACAGAATATCTTTGTTTTTATGTGGTGCTGAGGATCGAACCCAGTGCCTCAGGCATGCTAGACGAGCACGCTACCACTGCGCCACAATCCCAGCCTGAAGAATGTTCTTTTTATACATCATCAATCAGAAAATGATAATGAGAACAAAAGGTCTTTTTAATAATAGCAACAAAAACTACAACGTTTAATAAATTAAGCTTTAAACAAATTAAAACTTGATTGAATAGCCATTAAAAATTAAATGAAAACTTGGTTGAATAGCCATTAAAAATTAAGTGAAGTTATATAATGGATGGAGAGATACTATTTTAAAGATGTTAAATCTCCAAATTAAAATTTCAAAATTTCAAGGCAATTCTAATGCAAATCCCAATAAGTTTTGTCATGGAACTTTTTTTTTCCTGGGGGTGGCTAGGAAGAGGAGGGGGGAGTTCCAAGGATTGAACTCAAAGGCACAACCACTGAGCCACATCCCCAGCCCTATTTTGTATTTTATTTAGAGACAGGGTCTCACTGAGTTGCTTAGAGCCTTGCTGTTGCTGAGGCTAGCTTTGAACTCACCATCCTCCTGCCTCAGTCTCCCAAACTGCAGGGATTACAGGCGTGTGCCACGGCACCCAGCTGGAACTTCTAATGATTGTAAATTCATATATAAGAGAAAATGCACAAGAAGTGACATATGAGTAGAGTATGTTAGCACACACTTGTAATCCCAGCAACTCCTGAGGCTTAGACAAGAGGATGGCAAATTTGAGGCCAGCCTCAGCAATTTAGCAAGACCCAGTTTCAAAATTAAAAAATAATAATTTAAAAAAGGACTGGAGATGCAGCACCCCTGGGTTCAACCCCCAGCTACCCCCCAAAAAATAAAGTGTCATTTAAATGTTGAAAATGATAGGGGTATAAAATTAAATTTGGCCTGAGGATGCTTCAGCACTGAAGTCTTTACATAAGGAACTCAGACCTAGATAGTCGGTAAAGGAACTTAGGAGTATACTGTAATCTTAGAAGAAATAGCTGTCTCAGTCAATGACAGTAGCTGAGCTTCAATAATTTGCAGGCATCCAACTGATTCAAACAAAGCAAAATATGACCTATAATCAATTAAGCTGTCTGTGTACCTCACTTTTTTGTTTTCAGTCCATAAATGCTGCCTGATCATGTTGCAGGCTGGAGATTTTAGAAACTGCTCTGGTTCTGACAACACCCCTGTTCAAGAATTGTTAGCGCAAAAGACCAAGACGGCAGCAAACTTCACAAGTCATTTCACGCTTTTTCAGGAACAGGACTACATCTACGGGGATGGACCCACTTTCTCGGTGGAAAATGAGCCAGCGAACAAAGAAAGGGACTGGGTTTTTTTTTTTTTTTTTTGGTACTGGAGATTGAACTCAGGGGCACTGGACCACTGAGCTACACCCCTAGCCCTGTTTTGTGTTTTATGTAGAGACAGGGTCTCACTGAGTTGCTTAGCGCCTCGCCGTTGCTGAGGCTGGCTTTGAACTCGCGATTCTCCTGTCTCAGCCTCCCTAAGTGCTGGGATTACAGGCTTGCGCCACCACGCCCGGCTGGGACTGGGTTTTTATAGGCTATTTTGGGAGGTGGTCTAGAGAAAAACGTGCTGGTTTTCTCGGGCACTAAGAAATTTAGGGCTTGTTTTTATTAATCAATGAGATAGTCAGGAAGTTGGGCTCTTGGGTCAAGGGTCCTGTGTTCTTGCCGAAAATTATCGCCTTAGTGTGGTGATAGCCCCTTTCTTCCTGCGATTAGCATCAGGAAGACGTTTGTTGGGGGAGGTCGAAGCTGTCAATGTAATTAGCATCAGGAAGACCTTTGTTGGGGGGAAGTGGGAAATACCAGTGTAATTAGCATCAGGGAGGCATTTGTTAGGGGAGGTGGAAGCGTTCAGTGCATGGCTACTTTTTCTCAGACTACATTATTTTCGGGTCCCACACCTATTAAGAATCACTGCCGAAGCAGTAGCACAGGCCTGTAATCCCAGTGGCTCAGGAGACTGAGGCAGAAGCATCAGGAATTCAAAGCCAGACTCAGCAGCTTAGTGAGACCCTGTTTCTAAATAAAAAATAAAAAGGGCTGGGGATGTGGCTCAGTGGTTAAGTGCCCCTAGGTTCAATCCCTGGTACCCAAAAAGAAAGAAAGAATCGTTCTTTGCTCAACTAAACTATTAATTTTGTCTACGACTTTTCCTTTTAACAGGGTGGATTTTTAAATTTTTATTATTCATTTATTTGCATGCTGTAAATGAACCCAGGGACTTGCTAGACAAGCACTCTACCACTGAACAACACTCTCAACCCCAACAAAGAGAGTTGATGTACCAGATTTCATACATATTAATATATAAAATTATAGTAATTTTTGATATGGTTTGGTTCATTCAAACTGTGGAGGTGCAATCAACAAAAATGAGATAGGAAAATCCAACAGGATGAGCGGTCTTTAAAAATATAGAATTGCCCTTGTTTTTTTTCTTTTTAGGTGCTATAAATCAAACCCAGGTGCTCACATATGCTAAGCAGACGCTCTACTATTGAGCAAGAGCCCCAGCCCTCAAGTTTGCTTAAATGTCCTTGTGTTTTAGAGATACTGTATACAGATAGAGATGTAATTCAGTGGGAGAGTGCTTACCTAGCAAGCGTGAAGCCTTGAGTTTGATCCTAGCACCACGCATATACATACACACACACACACACACACACACAAATAATAATATATAGATATGGTAGAAAGCCGGGTGTGGTGGCTCATGCTTGTAATCCCAGCACTTTGGGAGGCTGAGACAGGAGGATCTCGAGTTCAAAGCCAGCCTCAGCAACGGTGAGGTGCTAAGCAACTCAGTGAGACCCTGTCTCTACATAAAACACAAAAATAGGGCTGGGGATGTGGCTCAGTGGTTGAGTGACCTTGAGTTCAATCTGCGGTACCAAAAAAAAAAAGATATGGTAGAGATGAAATGATTTTAAAACTTGCTTCAGAATAATTGGTAGTATGCAGTGGAAGGAAGTAGATGGGAGTTTAGATGAAACAAGATAAGCCATAATTGATCATTGCTGAAGCTGAGCGATAGGTTCATGATACAAAAGTATATCCATGTACCCTTGTATGTGTTTGAAATTTTCTACAATTAAAAAGGTTTTTTAAAACTATGGAATTGCTGTAGAAATTAAAGGAAAAAAACAATCAGTGGAAGAGTTTAAGTGCCCAGAAACAGCCAGGCCTAGTGGCACACATTTGTAATCCCAGCTACTCAGGGGGCTGAGGCAGGAGTATTGCCAGGTCAATACCAGCCTGGGCAACTTAGTAAGATCTTGTCTCAGAATAAAATTTTAAATTGTGCTGGGGATGTAGCTCAGAACAGAAAAATTGTCTAGTATATACGAGGCCCTGGGTTCAATCTCCATTACTGAAAAAAATAAGTAAAAGTCAAATATGTATGCCCTATGACCTAGGACTTCAGGAGACACACTCATCCACACCCACACAGAGGTGCGGTTGCTGCAGCATTTATTGGGTGCCTACCGTGCCAGTCATTGTGCTAAGATGGGGGGATACTGCAGTGAAAAGAGACAAAAACCTGTCCTCATGGAGCTGATATTCTAGTGGAGAAGAAAAATATTAAACAAAGTAAATACGTAAATGATGCTAGATGCAGTGGCAGGCCTGTAATCCCAGCAACTCAAGAGGCTGAGGCAGGAGAATCCCAAGCTCAAGACCAGCGCCAGCAATTTAGTGAGACCTCGTCTCAAAATAAAAATAATAAAAAGGACTGGGGAATGTAGTTCAGTGGTTAGAATGCCCTGAGTTCAATCCCCAGTGTCTTAAAGATACCTCCCTGTCAGCCTCCCTGGCTGTCTTTAACTGCTCCTCCCTGGAAGTCTTCAACTGCTGCTTATTCCATTCTATAGGCAGTCTTATGAAATATTTGCCTATTTATGAAAGTTTAGGTGATTTACGGTTTTTCACAACAAGTCCAGATGAGTCTGCTTCCTTCTAGCACTAACATTTCTGCTGTAGCGATTTCAGAGCTCCTAGTCTGCTCATGCAGAATGGGAACTAGAGCCTCAGCTAGACTGTATTAGGTGCAGAAGGTGCGACAGGAGAGGAAGCTCTTGCCCAGGCCAACTTGTTGATTTGGAAGGACTTGAGAGTTCTTGCACACATCCTGGCTTCTTGGCACTGCCTCTTTCATTCATTGATTCATTCAGTCAACCAGTCACTGAGCACCTTCTGTCTCATAGGTCCTGTGAACACAGCTCTGCTGCCCCTTCCTTCCTACTACAAAACAATGAATCCCCATCCCTGACTGAGCCTGCCTGCTATGTGGCCCCGGTTGCATAATATATGTGTTCTAAAACTGGGGTAGGCATAGCCAAGGAAGTCCCCTGCCCTCCCTTTGCCTCACGATCTGTGTCTCTTTCCTGCCTTCCTCCTCTTCTTGCCATTCATACTTTGGGGACTGGTCAGCAAATAGTTTTGCATTTATCACTTCCTAATCTGCTACATCATTTACTGGTTTTGTTTGTTTGTTTTTATTGTTTTGCAAAGTTAGGGATTGAACCCAGTGCCTTGCACATGGTATAGGTAAGTGCTGTACACACCCAGCCCTTGAGACATGTTTCCTAGTTAAAAAAATGAATTGTTGATTGATATAAATTCATTATAAAATAATGTTTTAAATATGCAAAATAATGCTCCCTTTTTCCATGGGTATGTGTATGTGACTAATAATAGCTGGTACACCATGTACTGGGCACTATTCAAAGTACTTTAAACCTTTTAACTCATTTTATTAAAATAACCCTACAAAATAGGTATATCATCATAACCATTTTATAGATTGGGGAAATTGAGGCTCAGGGAGGTGGATTGCTTCTCTAAGATTATACGGTTTGTGTGTGACAAAAATCAGAATTTGAACTCAAGAAAGCCAACTACAGAGGCCAACATCTATTACAATGTCAAGCATGCAAAGTGTGGTGGCACATGCCTATAATCCTAGCTACTGGGGAAGGATAGAAAATTTAAGACCAGCAGTGGCAACTTTCTCAAAGTGAGAAAGTGAGACCCTTTCTCAAAATAAAAAATAAAAAGGGCTGGAGGTGTCGTTCAGTGATAGAGTGCTTACCTAGCATTTGTGAGGCCCAGGGTTCAATCCCCAACACCAATTAAGAAAGAAAAAAAGCAATTACCAATCCTTTAGTGACAACATCTAAACTATTGGCATTTTACTATATTTCCTTCTGTTTTTATTTTATTTTATTTTTTGTGGTACTGGCGATTGAACCCAAGGGTGCTCTACCACTTAGTTACATCCCTAGCCCTTTCAACTCTTTACTTTTTTATTTTGAAACATGGTCTCAGTAAATTACAGGCTGGCCTCAAACTGGTCCTCTGCCTCAGTCTCTTGAGTAGCTGGGATTAAAGGGATGCACCACCACACTCAGTTCTTTCTGGTCTTCTAAAAATTGACCTTATTAGTTATAGGTATATATATACACACACACATATACATATATGAAATGTATGAGAGATAAATAATAATGAGGCAAAAAGGTGTATATATGTGCAATTCAATGTAATAAAAACATTCTACTCTCTTTCAAGCTCGCAATTTCATCCTGTTACCTGGGTTCCTCCTGCACCCTCCCCTGTTAACCTGCAATGGCTATCTTAAATTTTGAAGCTCCCCAAGACCTGTGTTTTGGGAGGAGTTAGTGTTATGGGGGCTTCATTGTATAAACATGCTTGATTAAATCATTAGCCAATGAAGATCAGCTTCACCTTTGGCCCATCTCCTCCAAGGAGATTAGTAGGTGGGGCCCCAAGTCCCAACTCTCTATTCCTGCGTTGGCCTGTCTTGGACAGACCCTATCAAGGGACTGTCAACCATCAGTCAGCTCATTAGCATACCGAAAAACACCACTTTGGAAATTCCAAGGACTTCAGGAAACAGAGATGAAGACCCAAAATATTTCTGCAGTATCACAAGCTTATGGTCTCTGGACAGAGTTTATCTGCCCTCTGCTGGGCTCCAAACACAAGACTTACATAATCCTGCTTCTCATTGAACTGATTGCGACACCCCAGGTTTCCAAAATGTAAATCAGATCATGTCCATGCCAGTTTAAAACCCTCCCATGAAACAAAATAGCCTCCTTCTTTACAGAGCTGGGGATCAAATCAGGGCTTCATGCATATTAGGCAAGGGCTCTACCACTGAGCTATATACTCCCAGCCTATGGAATAAAAAAGAAAGTTTAGAAATTGATTCAATATAGTTAGGAATGTAGTTTCTTTCCTTTCTTTTCCTTCCTTCCTCCCTCCCTTCCCCCCTCTCTTTCTTTCTTTCTTTTTTTTGTACTAGGGATTCCCAGCCCTATTTTGGGTTTTATGTAGAGACAGAGTCTTACTGAGTTGCTTAGCACCTCGCCCTTGCTGAGGCTGGCTTTGAACTCCTGTCTCAGTCTCCCAAAGTTCTGGGATTATAAGCGTGAGCCACCACGCCGGCTAAGGAATGTAGTTTCTGATAATGAAGACATTTCAAGTCAGTAGGGAAAGGTTGACAATATGAACATAACTTGATAATCATTTGGAAAAAAGTTTTTGATTCCTACCTCACACTTCATATCAAGTGAATGTCCAGTGGATTTAAATGTAAAAGATGAAACCATGTAAAAACTAGAAAAAAACAAGAAGTGTTTTTATAATATTGAAGTGGAGAAGGTTTTTGTTTTTTAAAGTATGACATAAAACCTAGAAAAACTGATAAAGATACAAAATAAAAGCTCTTTCCATGGAAATAAGTTGGAAAAATATCTATTACTCATGTGTGGAAAAATAATGAGAAAAAAGTTCAACAGGAAGACCAACTGAAAAAGGGACAAACAATATAAATGAAAAATTCAAGATCCACCCTTCCAGAAGAAACTAAAACATGATACATTGCTTAAGTTCACTCACAATAAAAAGAAAGGAAAAGTGAAGGTGCCTCTCAGTTTTTGCCTGCTTGGCAAGGATAAAAAAGTTTGCTAATACAGTGTCTAGTTAAAAATGTGAGGAAATAAGCTCATTTAATGATGAGATAATAAATGGGTATAGCGTGGCGCGGTGGCCCATGCCTATAATTCCAGTGGCTTAGGAGGCTGAGGCAGGAGAATTGCAAGTTCAAAGCCAGCCTCAACAAAAGTGAGGCACTAAGCAACTCAATGAGACCCTATCTTTAAATAAAATGCAAAATAGGGCTGGGGATGTGGCTCAGTGGTCCAGTACCCCTGAGTTCAATCCCCGGTATCAAAAGAAAGAAAGAGAGGAAGAGAGGAAGAGAGGGAGAGAAGGAGAGAGGGGGAGAGAGAGAGAGAGAGAAAAAGAAAGAAAGAAAAGAAAGAAACAGGTTATAAGTGATGACCCATGTGACGGGAACTGGGGACTGGAAAGCAGGTGGAAGAGGACTTAATTTTCATTCCACACTCTTTTTTATTCAGGTTTCTGTACCCTTCCTTCCCAGAGCCTTGTGAATACTGAGGTACTCTATTACTGAACTATACCCTAAAGCCATATCTATTTTTAATTAACTAAATTAACATAAAATATTTGCACTGGGCAAATTGACTACAGGCATAAATTGATCACAGGTGCACACCTGTAATCTCAGCTATTCAGGAGGCTGAGGCAGGAGGCTCACAAGTTTGAGGCTAGACTTGCCAATTTAGGGAGATTTTGTTTCAAAATTTAAAATTTGTCCACACTCTGTTACATGATTTCTTTGGCACATGAGATGATGCTGGCCATATCCTCTTTAAAAGGAATTTGAGCCAGGTGCGGTGGTGCATGCCTATAATTCCAGTGATCTTGAAGCTGAGAGAGGAGGATCACAAGTTCAAGCCAGCCTGGATAACTTAGTGAGAATCTATCTCTAAAAAATAAAAAGGCCTGAGGGTGTAGTTCAGTGGTAGAGCGCCACTGGGTTCAATCCCCAATATTGCCAACAATAACAACAACACAAACACAAAAACCTGAACAAAACAAACAATGACAACAATGAAGCTTCAATTTTTAGAATCAATTTCAGTTCATTTCCAAGGTCAATTTTCCAACTTCTTTCCCACCATACTTGTCCTCATTCTAGCCACACTGCTTCTCTTTCAGCTTTTGGAACATGCCAACATCTTCCTAACTCAGGACATTTTCACCTGTGCTTCCCTCTGCCTAAATTGCAGAGGCTCCTAATTGCCTAGGCTCTTTTTTTTTTTTAATTATTTATTTATTTTTAGTTGTAGGTGAACAGAATATCTTTATTTTATTTTTATGCGGTGCTGAGGATCAAACCCAGTGCCTCATGCGTACTAGGCGAGCACGCTACCACTGCGCCATAACCCCAGCCCCTTGCCTAGGCTCTTAACCTTCGGTTGCATTTTCAACCTTGGGTTCAGGGCTGGGGATGTAGCTCAGTGGTAGAACACCTGCCTAGCATCACAACAAAACAAACAAAAACCTTAGATTCAATCATCTTTGCAAAGAGGCCAGCTCTGGCCACCCCACATAAAAATTATTGAAAATGCCGCTCTCTCCTTGACAGGAAAAGTAGGGCTTACATCTTTGACCACTCACTCTAAAGAAGAATCTCTCTTCACCATCTTCATCACAATACCCTGATTTACTTTTTTCATATCAATAGTCACTATTTGCGATTATTCTACCTCTAGACTATAGGTCTTCATGAAGGTGGGACCATGTCTTGATCCTAACTCTATCTTCAGCAACCCAAACAGTAACCATTTGCTGAATAAATTTATGTGGCATAGATTACGGGCTATACACTGTTCTGCGGGTTTTACTTAAGCTTTGCAATCAGTAAGCGAGGCTGATTCTATTACCCATTTTACAGTCGAGGAAATGAAGATAGAGTGCATTTGAGAAACTTGCTCAATTGGCAGAGCGGGACTCCAGAGGAAGCTAAAAAATGTTTAACTACAACGTGACGCTTTTTTTTTTTTTGTACACAAACTATGGATAGATGAATTTGAGCAAATGAATGGAAATGTGAACATAAATATTGATTCTTTGCGTCTCAGCATTCCCCCGGCCTCCCGCAAGGGGGTGCTCTCTCCCAGGTCTTGACGCCAATCATTTAAGGCGCGCACTCCCTTTGCGTCTCGGGCTCGCGCGCGCTGCCTCGGCACCGGAAGTGACTGAGCTTGCAAGTTCCCCCGGTCTCTTCAGGGGAAACTGAGGCCGGCTTGTTCGAGACAGACGGCACAAGCAGTCCGCCAGGTAGGCTGGCCCGGGTCCGCGGCTTGGAACTCGGCCGTGAACAGCCCTCGCCTCTGGAAACCACCCGGCCGATGAAGGGGGATGTGGCCCCCCACGGCTCGCTGGGCTCGCAGGTGAGAGCGCCGCCTCCTCTGTGCGTGACAGGCGCTGCGCCCAATGGGAACTTTCGCCGTCCCGCTTCCGTGCCGACTGGACTCGCTGATTGGTTCTGATGGGGCGGGCCGCCGGGGGTGAGACCCCTCCTCCCAGAAAGGTCTAGGGGGCGCCCCTGAGGGAGGGCGGTTGCCTAGCAACGGGGCGGTGGCTCGGCGGGTACCCGGCCTAGCAAGCGCGAAAAGCCGCAAGGCGGGAGCCCACCCACCCTGGGCTTGGGAGAGGTGCATCCCCCAGCCCCCGAGCCCTCCCTGGGGCTCCAGGAAGCCGCGTTGGGCCTGTCCCCAGGAAAACGTGGTCTCAGCTGTGGGGGCCCTCGAGCAGGCCCCGACCCCTCTTCCTGACCCGAGGAGAGGCCCAGCGCCTCCCCCTCACCCCGTCTTTGTGCAGGGCGCCGGCGGCCATTGTGTCCGGGCGGGGAATGGAGGACCTGGCAATCCCCCACCGCCACATCCAGGGCCTTTGGGGAATTCAAAGAAAACCAGCGACGTGTGTGGGGGGTCTCTGGCCTTCAGCCTCCGGGAAAGGCCCGGGGGTGGCCTTCCAAAGTCAGGTCGCAGAGCCGAGGCAGATTTCTTCTCCCTGCGTTGCTCATCGAAACCTCGAGACCCATTGAGAAGTCCCTTCAGGGTTTCGAAAGCCTCACCCAGGGCTGGTACTTAAATAGGAGGGGAAGAAAAAAAGAAAAAATCCCTACACTGAACCCATACCAGCCACCTCCGGGAGAGTTCTCCTGACTCCCAGTAGGAGGCGGAGAGCCAAGGGGCGTGCAAGAGCGAGGGGGCTGGGCTCCCGGGTGGCTGGAGGCCGCGGTTGCCGAGCGGAGAGGCTGTCCTCGATCCCAGCGATGCGAGGAGGAAGCCAGCGAGGGGGCAGGTTCCTGAGCTTCGCAATTCCTGTGTCGCCTTTTGGGCTCCCAGCCTACCAGGTCGCATGATCCCTCCGGCTGGAGCTGGTTTTTTTGCCAGCCGCCGCGAGGCCGGCTGAGTTACCGGCAACCCGGCCGCCACCTCCTCTCTCGACCTATGATACAAAAGATCTTCCGGGGGCTGCACCTGCCTGCTGTCGCCTGAGACGGATTTGAATGTAGGTGGTGCGGGGGGTGGGGGGGAGCAGACTGCCCATGGGGGTGACTTTCCGAGGAAGGTATTTCGGAGAAAAGGGGGTGGCCGGGGTGAAAGAGACCGATGGGATGATTCACAGCCTACTGGTCCTTTCAATTTGACTTCATTCAAGTCTCTTGGAACCTGGACCCAGACCTTCACAAGAGCCACAAAGAAACCAGTTCGGGGACCCGGAGGGGGAATGAGATGTTGTAGGATAAATGACATGCATATTAATTTTTTTTTTCTGAAGCTCTTTCTCTCTCTTCAGAACCTTATCTTGGCTTTGGATCTTAGAAGAGAATCACTAAGCAGAGACCAGACTCAGTGAGTGAGCAGGTGTTTTGGACAATGGACTGGTTGAGCCCATCTCTATTATAAAAATGTCTCAGAGCAACCGGGAGCTGGTGGTTGACTTTCTCTCCTACAAGCTTTCCCAGAAAGGATACAGCTGGAGTCAGTTTAGCGATGTGGAAGAGAACAGGACTGAAGCCCCAGAAGGGACTGAATCAGAGGTGGAGACCCCCAGTGCCATCAATGGCAACCCATCCTGGCATCTGGCGGACAGCCCCGCGGTGAATGGAGCCACTGGCCACAGCAGCAGTTTGGATGCCCGAGAGGTGATCCCCATGGCAGCAGTGAAGCAAGCGCTGAGGGAGGCAGGTGACGAGTTTGAACTGCGGTACCGGAGGGCATTCAGTGACCTGACGTCCCAGCTCCACATCACCCCGGGGACAGCATATCAGAGCTTTGAACAGGTAGTGAACGAACTCTTCCGGGATGGGGTAAACTGGGGTCGCATTGTGGCCTTTTTCTCCTTCGGCGGGGCACTGTGCGTGGAAAGCGTAGACAAGGAGATGCAGGTATTGGTGAGTCGGATCGCAAGTTGGATGGCCACTTACCTGAATGACCACCTAGAGCCTTGGATCCAGGAGAACGGCGGCTGGGTAAGAACCACGCCCCTTATGTGTCCCTTTTCTTTGGAGATCTCCAACAACCCTTCCCTTCTATCTCCTTCTGCTTTGTCAGGTCATTGTGGGAGATGTTGATTGTTAGGAGAACTGTTGGGAAATACTGATAATCCAGTTCATGAAGGAACCGCATCTTTAAATTCTGGTCACCCACATGACCCTACTCTTTTATACTTGTGTTCCAGTTTATTAGCAAAGACTAACATAGCCTCTGTGTTCATTTGGCTCAAAAGCTTTGAGAGTGGGAAGTTCATTTGGTGTTTTCCTTCTCCTGATCCAGTGGTTCACCATGCAAAGGGGTGGTGAACAGCTCCTAGAGGAGCTGATGAGCTGATGGCCCATAAGCGCCTTCATCCTTTCTCCTGCAACAGTGTCAGTTCTATCCTAGCTTCCCTCCCCCAGATCAGGTTCCTTTTATTTCAGAGTTTGCATGCACAGTCCTCTTCTCAGACCACTTGACCAGTCAGGAGTTCCCACTGGTTTGGATGGCTGAGGATTGTCTGATTTTAGGACAGTGTAGGTTGTGCTGGTTATGTTTGTGCTGTGTCCCTGAGTTCATTTTCCCTAAAGTGTGCAACTTTCTGCATGGTTGGCTTATTTGTGGAGCTCTTGCTGTGTCACACATAAGCCCGGGACTTTGCACCTCACTGCCCAGGGTCGGTTGGGGAGCCCCAGCTGCTCTGCGTTTACTTTCCGGCCAGAACCCAGAGGCCTCCTCATCAAGCACTGTTTGCTGGCAAAGCAAGAACCTGGTCTGTGGGTCTCTGAAGAACATTAAGACATGGTGACTAACTGGACATGGGTATAAGTCCTGGCTCTGTCACTTAACTAGCTGTGTGACCTTGGACAGGCTGGTTTACCTTCTTAAGCCTTGGTTTCTTCCACTAAAAATGTGGCAAGCTCTCCTTGCCTTGCAGAGTATTGTAAGTCTTGGACATAACCTGAGCTCAGTAACTGACACCAGCAAGCTTCTTTTGGAATCCCCCTGCCCATCACCAAGTCAGGATGATAGAGATGAGAGCTTCTCTACTGGTGATCCCCGTAGGTGATTTTTACCCTTTAGTGAACTCTGTCCTATTTCCTTGCTTATCTCCCTGCCTAGGGGAGTGGGGGCTTATGAGAGGTATTCTATTCCTTTAGAATATTCAGAAAACCAACAAGCTGTGGAAAATAAGTCATCTATTGAAGGAGCTGAGGTGGAAGGGGCCATGCACCATGGACTCAGGAATGTCAAGAATGCAATTGTCCATAGGCCATGCCTAGGGCGTGGCAGGCACTTCAATTTACCACTGAGAAGAGAACCCCTGGGTTTGCCCTGGAACTCCACACCCTCTCTCATTTCCCATTTCTTTGCAACTTTACCAACTCTTCTCCATTGCCAGCTCTTGTAAAAAGCGAGGGGGTGAAGTCAATGGAGGTCAGATGACTGGAGGTGGAGTTGGGAGAGGTAAAATGGTGGGAGGTGGTGGGCTTTTTTAAGCTAAGGGTAACCAGACTTGAAAGCCAGTCTGTAAATGAACTCCCTGGGGGGGGGGGGACAAATGATTAAATAGTTTGTGTAGTGACCTCCCCTGGCTTTGATTCTCTTTGGGGACAAATATTTGTTCAGCTGATTACAGGAGGGACGGGATTCCAGCATTTCAGACACACCCTCTGAGGCATCTCCAGGTAGAGACTTGGGCCCTTTGCCCACTTTGCCTGACTATTGTCTTTGGCCCCTGGTTCTCATACCAGGTGGGTTGTTAGCTATAAACAAAAGGCAGTTTGGAAGAGGTCCCTGGTCTGCCAGCCTGCCTCTGCAGAGGGTTACCCTAACCAGAGAATTGCCAGCTGCCCAGTGTTGTGCGTGAAAGGAGGCTTCGACACAGCCGCTCTGGGCAAGTTCGTTAGTTTTCCACTGGATTCAAATTCCATCTTCTATCTCTGTTCAAGAATTATCAGAGCCCGTTGGACAACATACCACATGTCACTTCCTCTTGGTGAACAGAGGGGATGTGTGTAGAAGAGCCAGTTATGTCAGAACCATTTCTGAGCATGCTTTCTTCCCCTGAGGCCAGAGGGGAAAGAACATTTGACTCAGGATCCTTTGAGCCTGGGTAGAAGAGACCTGCCCACTTCCCTCTCAGGTGCTGTCCTGTTCTGAGCCGCACAGACTGGCTGCTGCAGTGGCATCTCAGAACCTTCCTAGAGGCTGCAGCTGTGAGATCCTTGAGTGTAGGAGTTACTGGGCTGTTCCACCCAAGGATATGCTCTAAATTTAGCATCCCTACAGGAAAGGGGAAGGAAATTGGCCTTTATTGAGTGCCTCTTATGTATTAAGCATTGTGTTAGGTCCTTTACTTATACAACCTGTTTATTGAGCATCTTCTATAAGGCAGGCAGTGTGCTAGGTGCTGGCCATAAGCCAGACGACTATCTTCTGTCATGGAAATGACATGGTCTTTCATATATTCTACACAGCAAACTTCCAAGGTAGGCGTGTTCATTTCAGTTTACACATGAAGCTCCTAAGTGGCTGACCTCAGGCGTCTCTCAGCCAGTTAACCGTCTGAGAATTTAAATCAAAATTGGCCTAATTCTGAAGCCTAAACACTTTCCATCCATCTCAGGTCCAGAGAGTAATAAAGTAACCTGAACGGTGGGCATAGAGAGCCAGAGATGCTGTTGTGTCAAACAGAACATACCTGTGAAAGTGCTTATGCTGGGCTGTGATCTTTGTATTGTTCAGGTAGGAAGGACAATGTCTTTGTCATCAGTAGCAGGTTCCTAAAAGTGTGGGGAGCCTCAAATTCTGGCACTGGTAAAACAGACATGGCAGGTGTCAAGTGGTTATCAGTGTTTTCTGCAGACAAAGTGGGCTTCTTGTTGGTTTTTTCATCATTAAAGCCTTCTCAGGCCTTGCCAATAGATGACAGTGGTGCGTGTGCAGGGAGTTGGCTTAATTGCAGGGTGATGCTCCAAGGACTGGAATTTCAGCCTCTAGCCACACTACCACCTGCCTGAGTCACCTGGGGAAGTGCTGAACCTGTTGGTCTCTCTTGTCTGTCTGTCTCTCCCACCTGTAAAATGCAATAATGATAGCCAGCTGCGGTAGCTTGACTCTAGTAAAGGATCTAGAAAGAAAGCCCTTCCCCTAACTTAATTGTAGGGTAGAAGCACTTCTTTTAATGAATGGGCTTCCTCCCTCAGGGAACTGAACTTTGCCCCTGGAGTTACTCCTTAAGAAACATAACCAATTCTGGAAATACTCACTAGAATGTTGTATGGGCTTTCCATTGGGAAGGTGGGTGAGGACCCAGGTGGTCCAGGCTATTTTGGATAGCTGTCCTTGGAGAAACCCTTGAGTCTGATGGAAGCACCCTTGCTAAGAGTATTAAACAAGGGGGTGTGGGAAGGAAACATAACTTGGCCTTTCCCAGGCTGCATGGCTCTGTGGTCTCCTAATTCTGTCTCTTCTTGCCTATTTGTTCTTCTTTGGCATGGATGTATGCTTAGTTGAAGCACCTTAACTCCCTTTGCAAATGTTGGCAATTCTGTGGTTTTCCTGGGGAAACCCCATTAAGAAACCCCAAACATGGAAATTTTTAGTAATCTCATTCAGGTACCAAAATGAGGTACAAGTGTCTCAGGGGCTCCCCCTTGGAACATCCACTTCTTCTGGGTGTGTATTGTAAGTTGCTGTGTGCCATCACAGGATTTTCCAGACTTCCTAGGAATAATTCCCCAGTAGCCCAATGGAGCCCTTTAGCTTCTGGTTGAAAATTACCCAGGTATTTTTTCATGGGGCCCAGTGGAACCTGGAGGGTTTTCTTGACTTTCTTAGGGGCCATCAACAGATTTATTTGTGCTGCATGAAGCAGCAGTTGTTAGCTGACCCTTCCCTAGCAGATATCTGTCCTGAGGCCAGTGGGCTCAAGCGTCCTCCTCTGTGCCCAACCTTCCTGGTTTTTCCAGCACCCCCAGTCTTCCATCACGGGACTTTCTTTTTAGCAATTGTGGTTTTGTCTGGGTTTAGCACTGCATAGATAGATATGGGGTAATTCCCGGTGTGCTACTCTTCTGTAGAAGGAGAATCTTCTTCTACCTTAATTTATCAGGGCCTCTGTCCCCACCCCAACCTCTGCCCTGAGTTCATGGGGTCCTCCTCAACTCTCTCCATTTTATTTGAGAGTCACACTGTCCTGGATGTTCTCCTCTGCTGTCCCTGCAGCCCACGGTCTGTCCCATTCCCAGTTGGCCAACTTGAATCAGACAGTTTCACTGGATCTTTTTGTTTAGCCTGGGCAAGAGAAGACTCAGGAGAATATGTTGCTAGCTTCACACACCTATAATCCCAGCCATTTGGGATGCTGATACAGAAGGATCGCAATTTCAAACCTAGGCCCTAAGCAACTTAGTAAGACCCTGTCTTGAAATTAAAAAAAAAAATTTAAAAAGGTCTGGGGATGTGGATCAGTGGTTAAGCTCTCCTGTGTTCAATCCCGGGTATTTAAAAAAAGGACTCAGCCTTTTTTATTGGTATGGTCCCCAGCAACATTGGCATGAATGGAGGGACTAACAATGGTAGAGTTTAAGAAGACATTTCTCACAGCTCCTATCTCCAGGTTAGGAGCTTCCTAAGGGTGGGGTTTACATCTTGTCCATACTTGTTTCCTTAGCTCTGAGCACAGGTCTCGGACATAGCAGGCACCTAATGAGATGCTCAATTTTCAAAGAAACAGATTTGTCAAATCAGAGTAACAATTATGGGATAGGCCCTTTACCTAATCATTCATTAATTTATTTGATGTTTGTTGAGCTCCCACAGTATACCAGGCTGTCCTAAGTATTGGGGTATAACAGTAAATAAAACTAAATTTCTAGCCTCATAGAGCTCACAGTCTAGTGGGGAGAGACACAAAAATACATAATTATATAATGACATTTCTGTCAGTGATAGACCACATATACCATAGTAGGCCCATAATATTATATGACACTGAATCCATCTTAAGTTTGTGTAAGTATACTCTACTGTTCACACAGCAACCAAAGCTCCCAACGACGCATTTCTCCCATCCTTGTTGTTAAATGATGCATGACTCTACATATGTGTATCAGATGATGGTTAAGTGATCTGAAGTAAATAAGGCAGGTTGGGGCATAGGGCATGCCTAGCAAGGCAAGGTGGGGCCACAATTTTAAAAGAGTAATCAGAGCTAGAATTTGTAGCTCAGTGGTGGAGTTCCTGCATAGCATGCACAAGACCCTGGGTTCAGTCCCCAGTAGTCCCTTAAAAAGTGACCAAAGAAGGTATAGGGGAATGAGAAATGACTTTCCTCCATCCTTCTAGTTCTGTGGCTGGGCTGTCAATTAAATTGATGTAAGAGAGACTAACAGGAAGGAAAAACCATGTTAATTGCATATGCAGGGGAGTTTCACAAAATATGAGACTCAAAAGAAGGGCTAGATGATCAAAGCTTAATTAGTGTGCTGAACTACCGAGAGGAATAGGGGTTTGGGATTTAGGGTGGGCAGGGTGGCAACTCAGATTATGAGAGGGTGAGGGGGAAATGGTCTGATGAATAGGTTGTCTTGTGCAGATTCTGGGGCTCAGGTAACAAACTGTTGTCTGAAGCAGCCTTCTTCCTGATATAGATACTTTTACTAACATTGATTTTCTCTATAGCTGTTAGTTTCTTTGACAAAAGGACAATATTTCAGAGCTACTCCTGTGCCTGTAGTTTCTCAAAATAACCAACTCAAAATATGCCAAAGCAGGACATGGTGACACATGCCTATAATCCCAGCTATTCAGGAGACTGAGACAGGAGGATCCCAAATTCAACACTAGCCTCAGCAACTTAGTGAGGCCCTAAGCAACCTAGCAAGACTCTATCTCAAAATAAAGCATAAAAAGAGCTGGGGATGGGGATGTAGCTCAGTAGTAAAGCACGCCTAGTTTCAATTCAATGCCCAGTACACACATAAGAATGAAGTATACTTTTGGGTTGGCATATTGTTGTTTCTCTACATTCGTACTTGGGTAGTATGTCTGTACTTTGGTGCTATGTGCGGGCCCTAACAAAGGCATTACCTACAGGTGTTATTTGAACCAAAACTTGAAGGAGATGAGGGGGTGGATGGCGTGGGTCCCTATAGAGAGTGTATTTCAAGCAGAGGGAGTGATTTCAGGAGGGAATGTGCTTGTCTCAAGGATGGGCAAGGAGGACAATGTCACTGGAGAGGAAACACCAAGGAGCAGAATGGTAGGAGGTGAGTTGAGGGTATGGTTGGAGGGGAGAGGAGTGGTAGCTGGGGTTAAGGACATCTAGGGCATTACAAGCCATGATGAAGCTTTGGCTTTGGAGGGAGAGAAAGGCAAAAGATTTGGATCAGGGGTAACAATGCTGTGAATTCTGCAAGGGTTTCAGCAGGCAGTCTAGTGAAGAGGCTGGAGTAACTGCTAGGTTCAGGAAAACAAAACCAAACCAAACCAAACCTAGTGGCTTTGACAGAGAGGTAGAGGTGATAAGAAGGCACTGTAAAATAAGACCAGGCTTGCACATGGTGTATTGATGGGTCCATCCAGCCACCTTGGAAGCTATGTTTTTCAACCACTTGAAGATCCTAGGATCAGGATTAAACAAGCTAACTATTTTTCAGGAGTGGTTCTCTCCAAATTTGGCATCCTGATGAATATTCCTTTGTCAATCTAGCAGTATTTCTGTCTGATAACTGTAGTTTGTCTGGGGCCAGGTTCCAGTTCACCCATGTCTAGCTGTGTGACCTTGAGCAAACCTTTTTGACCTCCTTGTATTTTGGGACCAATGATAATCCCTGCTTCACAGGGTGATGAAGAAGACTGAAAGAGATCTCCCAGAGATGTGTAGAGCCTGGTGCCATGTTGGTGTCATAATTTTCATTATTTTTATCACAGAACTCCTATCAGGGACTTTTAACCAATTTTGGGGGGAGAAAGGTAGTACTGGGAATTGAACCCAGGGGCATTTACCACTGAGGTACATCTCCAACCTTTTTTTTTTTTTAACATTTTTTTAGTTATTGATGGCTCTTTATTTTTCATTTATTTATATGTGGTGCTAAGGATTGAACCCAGTGCCTCACACATGTTAGGCAAGCATTCTACCACTGAGCCACAACCTCAGCCCTCCAACCTTTTTATTTAGACCACCGGGCCTCGATAAGTTGTTGAGTCTGACCTCAAACTTGTGATCTTCCTGCCTCAGTCTCAAATTGGTGGGATTACAAGAGTGCAACACCATGCCTGATGCTGGATCTTGAAAATCCAGTCTCTTTTTTATTCATAGTGATGCACAGACACATCCTCAAAGCAATCCCTAGCAGTGTACCTGACATGGGAGGAGGTCCATAGTGTTTATGTGCCAAGGTGGTTCAGGCACTCTCTGGTCTTGAAGTCCAAATCCAAGTTCTGCTTTCAACTGTCTAAGCATGGCTAATTCACTTCACCCTCTAGGCCTGTTTCCCCTCTGCAAGATGGAGGGCTTGAAGCAGACAGTCTAGGAAGCCCGTTTCTCACTGGCCTTGTGGCAGATTCCACTTAATAGTAAACCTTATTTCCCGTGAGTTATGTTTTAGGATGGCCCTTTCCTGTCGATAGATGCAGCATCTTAACTAACCCCAGTGTCAGCTCCACCTCAGCATAGCACATTATAGCTTATAAAGCACTTCATGTCCACCTTGCCTTTTTAAGCCCTATAAACACCCAGCGAGGTCTGCAGAAAGGATGTTATACCCATTTCACAGGAGGTGAGAGGGATGAAGTATAAGGGAGTCCCCCAGCCACCTTTCTGGAGTGACTTTACTACTCAGTGAAGGACAAGTCTTTTAACTTGTGAACAGCTGTAACAGTAGCACCTCCTCCTGAAGATTCAGTAGGTTAATTCATGTCTGAAGACTCTCAGAAAGTAATTATTGCTAGCAGTAGCACCATGATCTTCCCGGAGCCCTTTTCAGTCACTTTGTCTACCCTACCACTTCCAACATATTGATTTTTGCAAATAATGTTTTCATAGAAATAAACTGCCTTTGGGACCTTCTGCTACTTGGTTTCATCCCTGATGAGACTCTCGGGCCAAGCTTGCAGTGAGCTCCAAGCTACAGGGCTTTTTGGGCAGACTCCAGAGCTCCCCTCGGAACTAGAGGTTTTTCTCTTGCTCTTCAGGAAATGCCATTGCAATGACTTCCATGGACTGCTTCCTGTCCCAGCCCAGCAGCCGGATTCCTGCCGGCAGGAGTGTGGAAACTGGAAAGTAATGTCCCTAGAGGCACCCTCAACTACTTTTTTTGGACACGGCCCTCCCTTTCCTCTTGTCAATAACTTTCTTTGCTCCCACCTCCTTCCCTCTTCACCTCACTTCTCCCCTCTAGCCTGTGATTCTCCCTTTAAGATTAGAAAATGCCTTTCTGTTCAGTTTCGCTAGACTGTTCCCCTACCCAACATAGGCTGTGGGGGTCAGAACAACTGGGTTCCCTCCATGGCTTCATCATTCAAGTGCGGTTTCAGTCATGGACTCCCCATAGAGGGCATTCAACCTGTCACTTGGAGTGCCCTGTGTCATCCATTAATTGAGTTCCCCCAGGAGTTCCCACCCCACCCCTGCATAGGACAGAGATTGCTACAAGTGATCTCTGAGGTTTGGCACGTATAAATCCTGCCTGGTAGATTGGTTACAGAGGGTGGAGGGAGACAGAGTCTGCCTTCCCCTCCCCCAGCCACCTTTCTGGAGGAAGCTAGAAGGTTGAAACCTTGTTGGACAATCATCTGAGGAATGGAAGCTGGCCTGGGAGGGGATTGGAATGTACTCAACTATGCCTCAGATCCTTTGTTCCACTCTTGAAAGGGAAACATTCCCCTCCCTCCTCCCTGGCCACACACACGTGCCTTTGTTCCCCAAGTCAGAGTCAGGCAGGGCCAGGAACACAGTGTCCCTTCCAAGGAGCCTGACTCGCCTCCCTAGAGGCTGGCCACTGGTCAGTGGGACTAGGAGTTTTGCCCAGGAGCCCCCAGCCTCAGGTCCTTTATACAGAAGAGTCTCTCAGAAACTGAAAGCTTGGCTACAAACAGCTGCCCAGGCACTGCTCTGGGATTATTCCATGGGACGTCCATGTCCCAGGATTCAACAGTCCCTCCCTCTCATTCCACTTGGTGATGAATATTATTGTTAACATTGCTATTAATAGCACCTAACTTTTATTGAGTGCTTAACTCTTATGCCATGTATTGTTCAAAGTGCTTTACATGTATTAATTGATTCCATTCTCACAGTGACACTCTGAAGTAAGCACTATTATTATCCCTTTCTCAAACATGAGGAAATTGCTGGCAGCAGTGGTACACACCATAATCCCAGCCACTGGGGAGGCTGAGGCAGGAAGATCGCAAGTTCGAGGCCAGCTTGGGCAATTTAGCCAGACTCTGTCTCAAAATTTAAATTAAAAAAAAAATTGGGGTATAGCCTAGCTCATGTGAGCCCCTGGGTTCAATTCCCAGCACTGCCAAAAGAAAAATAAATAAATAAAAGAGGAAACTGAGGGGCTGAGGCTATAGCTCAGTGGTAGCGTGCTTGCCTAGCACGTGTGAAGCACTGGGTTCGAGCCTCAGCACCACATATAAACAATAAATGAATAAAATAAAGATCCATCAACAACTAAAAAAAATTTAAAAAAAAAAGAGGAAACTGAAATACAGAGAATATGCACAAGGTAGCACAGTTATTAGTGGCAAAGCCTGGGAGAGTAGAGTCCAAGCTCCCACTTTTTTTTTTTTTGATTCCTTTAAGGTTCTGAGGATCAAACCCAGACCTTGCACATTCTAGGCAGGTGTTATAAACATCCCCAGCCTTTTTTATTTTTTATTTTGAGATAGAGTCTCGCCAGGTTGCCCAGTCTGGCCCCAAATTTGTGATCCTCCTGCCTCAGCCTCCCAAGTAGCTGGAATTACAGGCATGTCCCACCATGCCTGGCTCTAAGCTTTCACTTTCAAACACTGCACTGTGTTCCCTTGCCAGTTCGCCAGTGTCTAGATGATTGTTGGCATTTATCCAGTGTTCACTACAGGATAGGCCTTTATAGACGTCATTTCTGTGCTACTATCTCAACAACCTTATCATTATAAGACACTAGCCAGGCGCGGTGGTGCAAGCCTGTAATCCCAGCACTTAGGGAGGCTGAGACAGGAGAATCGCCAGTTCAAAGCCAGCCTCAGCAATGGCAAGTGCTAAGCAACTCAGTGAGACCCTGTCTCTACATAAAACACAAAATAGGGCTGGGGATGTGGCTCAGTGGTCGAGTGTCCCTGAGTTCAATCTCCAGTACCAAAAAAAAAAATAAATAAATAAGACACTGAAATTTGGGAGGGCTTGCATTTAGCAACAGGCAGAATCAGAATTTGAAACCAGGCCTGTCTTACTCTAAAGCCTGTGCTTTTTATCTCTGATCCTTAAAAATCCTATCGGGTAAGTGGTATCTTCATTCCATGGAGAAAACTAAGACTCAGAAAAAGGCCATATGCCCAGGTTTCACAGGCTAGTACCAGGAAGAACTGGGGTTCAAACTTGAGATGTGTGGCTTCAAAACTTCTCACCACCTTAGTAGTCTGTAGCATAGTGACAGTTCCTTTTATGTACATTGTAATTCTTTATAATTTACCAAACTCCTGTATATCCATCATTTCACAGCAAGGTAGGTGAGGTGGGATGTTCACCCTCATTTCCAGGGAGGAAATCAAGACCAGGGAGCTTCTTCCACAGTAAGTGGCAGCCTTAGAATCTGTGTTCTCTCTTTTAAGCCACTAGAACCGATGTTGCTTGCCTCCCCTAAGGTTGGGTTCATTTATCAAAGCTGTCCTGGGAATTTTGTCTTTCTGGTTACATCAGCAAATACTGACAAATGCCTTAAATGTGCTAAGTGATGAGATACCATGGCTGTGGTGGTGAGTGGGACTGAATGCCCTATCCCAGTGGTCTGTGTCAGTACTCCACACCTTGGGCCTGGCTGGTGTCCCTTTGTCATCTGAGTAAGTCCATGTGTATTATCCATCTGTCCCCTCACATCTCAGACATGCCAGGCAGGATTTGTTATAATTATTGTGTGTGTAGTCAGCTTTCCATTGCTGTGACAAAATATCTGAAGAAAACAATTTTAGAGGAGGAAAAATTCATTTTGGCTCATGGTTGCAGTCCATGGTCATTTAGCTCCATTGTTTCTGGGCCTGTGGTGAAGCAGAGCATCATGGCAGGGAGCACATGGTGGAAAAAAGCTGCTTACCTCATGGTGGCCAAGAAGCATAGAGATCACATGAGAAAGGGGTCAGGGGTAGAATGTACCCTTCAAGAATACCTCCATTCCTACTGGCCTACTTCCTCCAACTAGGCTTACCTCCTAAAGTTTGCACCACCTCCCAGTAGCCCAGTAAATTATGAATCAATCAAAAGATCATTCCGCTGATGAGATTGGAGCCCTTGTGATCCAGTCTCTCAAAGCCCCACCTCTAAACAGTGCTACATTAGAGACCAGACTTTTTTTTTTTTTTTTTTTTGGCACTGGGGATTGAACTCAAGGGTACTCGACCACTGAGCCACACCTCCAGCCCTATTTTGTGTTTTATGTAGAGACAGGGTCTCACTGAGTTGCTTAGCGCCTCGCCCTTGCTGAGGCTGGCTTTGAACTCACAATTCTCCTGTCTCAGCCTCCCTAAGTGCTGGGATTACAGGCATGCGCCACCACCCCCAGCCGGAGACCAGACTTGTAACACGTGAGTTTTGGGGGGACATTTCAGATCCAAACCATTAACAGTATGTATTATTCACTGTCAATAGACAAAACCCTGGACTCTTATTTGAAACAGCTTGACTTCTTGCTGGTGACATAAAACTAGGCAAATCAGCTTCCAATTCTCATCCATAAGCCTGAGATGATAGTGCCAACCTACCAGGATAAACAAGGCGTAAATGAGAAAATGAAATGCAGGGTTTTTTTTAGTAACAATAACAGGTATTATGTATTGAGTGCTTGCATGCTTTGTGCCAGAGGCTGTGTTTATGCCCTGGATATAATCTTATTTGGTCCCCACGAATGCTCTGGTGCAAAGAAGGAGAAGCCAGGCTCAAAGAGGCAGAGCTGAGTCTTACACAGAGATGTGTCTTGTATCAAAACGTTGTTTTTTTTTAATTTTTAAAAAATTGTTTAGTTGTAGATGGACACAATACCTTTATTTTATTTATTTTTATGTGGTGCTGAGGAGCAAACCCAGTGCCTCACACATGCTAGGCAAGTGCTCTACCACTGAGCTTACAGCCCCAGTCCATTAAACATATCTTTAAACTACTATGTCATTGCTTTTTTGCAGGCTGGGACTAAATTATTTTTCCCCTAGTACCTGACAAGGTCCCAGAGTTGGACAAGGGCTGGGCCAAGGTCTGCTCAGTGAATATGAGGGGTGGTTGCTATTAGGTGCAGGTGAGGCTACAGAAAAATGTCTCAGCCCCTAAGGAATCAAACGCATCTGAAGCAGTAGGAACAGACCTAAAAACTCTTGGTGAATGGCTTGTGCCATGTCTGTGGAATAGGTTCTAAAAGAAGAAGAGGTCGGACCCACTGTAGCATCCCACAGTGCCCTGGGCCTCTGCCAAATGGGCCCACTTCCCCCATTAGCTACCCTCTGAGGCCCAGGGCCTAAACCCTCAGCCTGCATCATCACCCTGCACCTTTTCTCTGGCCAGCTGCACTGCCAATCCAGATGCTTTTCTGCACCAACAGTGGAAAGGGTCAGGAAGGGGAGAAGTCACTGGGGGCTTGAATAATCCTAGCTTTCTCCGCAATGTAGCTTTGTACAGTTCATACTGACACTTCAGTTTCCTCATCTGTAAAATGAAGATAATGGCAATTAATCTCTTCTTCATAAGTTTGCTGTTTTTCCTCTGCACAGGTCTCTCTTCCTCTAAATCCTATTAGAGCTGTCTCATCATTCAGGTCTCAACTTAAATATCACTTCCTCAGAGGCCACCCATATTTACATGTTTACTGTCTGTCTCTTCCAGGAAAACATGAGCTCCCAGAGTAGAGGGGCTTTGTCTTATTTTTCCCTTCATTCTCAGCATCTAGAAGAGTGCTTGTCACAAATATTTGTTGAATAATGTAGATCATCCAGCCCCCTGCCTGGCATACAGTAGGCTCAGTCAGTGTTGGGCATCATTACAGGATGTTAGGAGGATGTGGAGTGTGAAGGCTGTAAGGAGAAAGGAAGGTGGCGAGGGCAGGCTTGTGGGGTAAAACCACCCAGACAGATCTGGAGGGTGGATGTGTAGGAAGCATTTGGGAGATGGTGAGGAGGCAGACTGGCTGGAGCTGAAGAGGATCTGGGCTGGTAGTAAAGCTGGTCAGGCAAAAGGGATGGCAGAGGAAGGGGATGGGATGGCTAATGGTAGAAGAAGGTCCAATGGGGAGAGGCCCAGAGTATCCACAGGATGCAGTAACCCCTGGGAAGAAGAACCCCTTGTCAGCCAGATTCTCCAACTGAGCTGCAAGGAGATGAAAGCCAGAGGCACCTGTGACCTACAGATCAGGTAGGCTGCCCTGGTTGTTATTTTGGGGCTCAGAGCCAGGTGCAGATTCAAAGGATTGATTGAAGCCTTTTGGCAACTCTGGCCTCAGCAGGGTAAACATCACCTGTCTCCTGCCACCTTCTGTGATAGTGCCAGGAAGGTACCCTGGGCAGGCCCAAAGGGTCCTAACTTTCTTACTGTCCTGGAGGAGTGAGAAATACCCTCCAGGAGAGGCCACTTCTTTTTTGCCCTACAGCGCCCCCTCTGAAGGGCTCAGGTGACAATAGTTCTGCCCAAGTAAAGCAGAGGTGGAGCATTGGGAGCCGTTGACAGCTGGACTCAGCTGGGGGGAGGGGTTAGTTTGGGAGCAGGTGCAGATTTCAGGGAGGGCGGGGCCTGAAGGGAAATAGGGATCTTGGTAGGCTGCAAAATTTCCCTCCCCATCCCCCAGCCACAGCTGGCTTCTCCAGGAACCTGATGACCTAGTTACAATGCTTAGAAAAGGTTAGCTTAGCTTGCGGTTCAGGGCTATGCCAGTCTCTCCTCTCTGAGGCATCTTGGGTCCAAAAGATGCCCTGGCATTTCCCCAAGAAGGTCCCATGTGAAGGACATGTGCCCTATCACATGTACAGGCTTCTTGCCTTCTTCCTTGGATTGCCTCCCTGCCAATCCCAGGGAGATAAAACTTCCCTAGTCGTCCTCGTCCCCCTCCCCTCCCCTGTCTTTGGGTCAGGAGAGAGAAATTTTCCTCCATTGCCCTGGGAATACACAAGCTATCCATTCTCTCTCCTTTCCTCTTCATCCAGTGGGATGTTAGGACCTGATAGAAAGGGGGAGGGGCTCTAGAGACCTGGGCCTTCCCAGGCATCAGCTGCTTCTAGTATTTCTTTTTTAGTGTCTGAGTTGCCACTGCCTTCTTGGGAGAAATTTTATCGCTATTAAAGAGTCAGGTACAAAATTTGACAAATTCCTTGGCAAATTGCTTAAATTCTCCCAGCCTTAGTTTCCTCATCTATGAAAAGCAAATAACAACATATAGTGCTTTTCTTGAAACACTGGTGAGCATTGAATATACCTGGTAAGATACATGGAGCACTTAGCATGGGCCCTAGTAATTAATTCCTTGACCCCTACTGTTGTTACTATTATTACCAGATTGCAATCACAAGTGATCAAGTTGCTGTGTTACTGGAGTTACTCTTCAAGAACAAATTTTCAGACTGACAGAATATGTGGATATCCTTTGGACCAGCATATGGAGATCTGAAGACTCCCAAAGCTGGTGGTCTTGGCTAACAACCTTGTCCCCACCTCCTCCACTAGGGCCTCAAGTCATAACTTGTATACAGTTTGACTAATGTTGTTGATTTAGGCATTTGGCAATGGGGCATATTTTCTCTGATCTTTGCCAAAGATCTCCAGGAAGGCAGTTACCTCCTTGTTCGTTGCCCAGTTGGAAGACTTAATGAGTTAAATATTTTATGTTCATAGAAACGTGCCTAGCCTATAGTAGCTAGCACATAGTAGGTGCTTGACACATTTGAGTAATTTAACAAGGCATGTGAGAACTTGGGTTTTCTAAGATGGCCCTACTCCTTGTTTGCTGCCAGTCTGTGAGTCTCCTGCCAAGCTCTGCCTGTTGCCTCATGTGCTGAGGAAAGATAATACCCGCCTTGCCTCCATCGTGGGCTAGCAGGGAGGCCCAAGGAGGGTGATAAATGAAAAAGCACTTTGAGAACTAGCAGTGTTTGGTCTTGCTGCTGTTCCTTCTTGATTAAGATCACAGCCATGGGGGCTGGGGCTGTAGCTCAGTGGTAGAGCGCTTGCCTTGCATGCGTACGTCACTGGGTTCGATCCTAAGCACCACATAAATAAATAAATAAATAGATAGATAAATAGATAAATAAGTAAATAAACAAACAAATAAATAAATAAATAAATTTAAAAAAACAGATCACAGCCATGGCTCTGTCATTCATTCATTCATTCATTCCTTCATTGATCCAACAAACATTTTTAAAATAGAAGCAATATCTTGTCCAGCTTCCTGAATCTGGACAGTTTTCTTCTCTAATTAAGCCTGGGCATCTATGAAAGTGGGAATAATATGTTATAGATGGGTTGTTTCACAGGTTGTTGGGTGAAAAACAAAACAAGGTGCTGAGTTTATGGAGAATGGAAAGTGTCTTATTCACCATGATCAGCTACTGTTGGGCCTAGCACTTTGGTGGCTGAGTGCTTGGTGACCAAATTAACAAACATTCCTAATGATGAATGGAGTGTGTAAAGTGTCCTGTCAGTGCCTAGTGCAGTGCTCACCAGATTCTACGTCTTTGCTTTTCCTCTCACTTTGCCTTTCCTCTCATTATTCAATGATTGAGCCATTGGTTGCCTTCTGCCTCAGATTACCAGGCAAGGTCAGACTCCAAATGTGACTCAAATAGGAAGTAGAAATGAGTATCACTCCTAACCCCAGGACATCCATGCCTGCCTAGGCTGGACTCTAGAGCGGGCGCTCTGACCTGGTCAGCATCAGCACTGCTTAAACATAAAGTGCAGAGCACAGCAGGCCTCACCCTCTGATTCAGAACGAGAACAACCACACCTTGTTCTACTCATTCTTCATTGGCTACTCTGTGAAAAGAATCTTCCTTTGCTCACAGCACCCACATTCAGATGGAACCCTAGGGATTACCATGTCAGGGAAATTCCCAGGGAGTCACTCAGAAATGGCCCTTTCCTTTGGGACAGGATGCAGGTCTAAGACCCAAATCTAAGACCCTGGGTCTCCTGACACTGGGTCAAGCAGCAGGTGCAGGTATGAGGCTCTGGGCTGGTGGCTGAGTGGTGAAACTGAGAGGTTTGTAGGGCCAGACACGAAGTCAATACAGAGGAAACTGCCTGCTTGTCCATGCAGGTGGCTGGGCACCTGGGTGGAGAGGGATTCTGGGTCTGATTAGTGGTGGAAGGTGGCATTGCATATTAGCACCCTATGCCTTAGAGAAACCTGTGGAACTCACACAGAGCAAAGCCTGCAGTTAGTATCCAGGCGGGCCCCTTTGAACCCTTCTCAGAGCCCTTCAGCATGACAGATAGGCCCCTCATGGGCTCCATAGTACCTACTGCTGGAAAATATCCAGGAACAATGACATAATAATCATAGTTTCTTTGGGGGACCCTGCTGTGTATTGGACACTGCGAGAGCTCTTTATGAGAAGGAGATGGTTTTATTGTAGGAAGCTTGGGCTCTGGGATATGACATCATTGGGTTTGAATCCGGGCATCATCACATACTCACTGTTGGACTCTGGGCACATATCCTCCCATTTCTGAGCCTCAGTTGGGGATAATACTGTTATCTGCCTCAGGATGTCTTGTTTTGTTTGTGGTACTGGGGATTGAACTCAGGACCTGTGTGTGCTAGGCAGGCGCTCTACCACTGAGCTATATCTTCAGCACTTTTCATTTTTTTCTTTCGAGTCAGGGTCTCACTAAGTTGCTCCTCCTGCCTCAGCCTGCTGAGTAGCTGGGATCACAAGTATGGGCCACCAAGCCCAGCATCCTGGGTTTTTGAAAAGATGAAATGAGATCATGTGTGTCACACTTAGCACACACATACTTTTAATAATAGCCAACTTTTTTTTTTTTTGGTACCGGGGATTGAACTCAGGGGTACTCAACCACTGAGCCACACCCCCCAGCCCTATTTTGTGTTTTATTTAGAGACAGGGTCTCACTGAGTTGCTTAGCACCTCGCCATTGCCAACTTTTATTGAGAACTTCCGCTTAAATTTTTTAAGTGTTAATTCATTAAATTCTCAAAATAGCATCATTGAAGTTAGTGCTTTTATTCCCATTTCACAGAGAAGTGGGACATAGAGAAATTAAGGAAGTTAGTCAAAGATTTGAACCCAGATTGTGTGATTCCAATGACCTTTGTCCTATCTGCATAAGGAGGGGCCTAATAAATGTTGCTGCTCTAACCGTTGTATTTAGTATTATAGCTTTCCGTGGTTTTGGTCTCTGCTGAATTCTGAGCTCAGTGAGAACCAGAGACCCATCTTATTCACCTTGCATCCCCAGAGACCAACATAGTACTTGTAGTACTCATTAATAATTGCTTAATGGCTGGGAATATTCCCTCTCTTCATTAATCAATCAGTAGCTCTTTATCGACCATTTCCTGTAGGTTAGCTTTGAGCTAAATCCTGGGAGGAATGCAAAATACAACTATGGCTCTGTAAACGGAAGATTGGGTGTGTGTGTTGGGGGGTGCATTCCAGAGCATTGTGTCATTGGCAGAAACTTCCACACAGGAGGCAGAAACAATACAGGTGGCTTGGGGATGTTTTCCAAGCTGGGATTCTCACCCCTCCCAGAGTGGGCCGCTCCCTCTCCCTGCAGAACAGGTACCACCACACAGATTCCTACTCCTGCCTAGGGCAGGAATCACTCTAGTCTTTTCAATCCTCCCCTACATCCTCATCTTTCTTGCTTAGACAACCAGTTCATAGGAGCTGGAAATGACCTTAGAAAATCGCTCCTGTCCCATCACTGGCCCAGAGTGGTCTTTTAAAGACCAAGTTCAGATCTTATCACATTCTTGGTTGCAACTCCTCCAGTAGCCTTCCTGTGCACTTGGAATAAAAGCCAGAGTTCTTATCAAGGCCTGTGAGGCCTATGTGATCTGTTACTCACTGCTTCCCGTCATTCTCTCCTTCACTGTGCCCAAGTTGCATAGGCTCCTTGCTTTTCCTGGATCCTGGCATACTTGTCCCTGTCTGAGGGCCTTTGTAGATGTTCTGTCCATGTGGAATATTATGCTTCTGATGTTTCCTTTCTTAGCTCACAGGGTGCGTCTTCCATGAGGCTTTCCTTGACTTCCAGTTTAAAGTAGTTAAGTTACTTCCAAAACAGTCTGGTCTTTTACTTTTTATTATTGTCATAGCAACAACTTCTGTCTGAAATGTTTGTTTTGTTTTCTTGTTTTTCTTCTGTGTCTTCTACTAGAACATAAGCCCCATGACTTTTGTGTGTGTGTGTGTGTGTGTGTGTGTGTGTGTGTGCGCGCGCGCGCGCGTGTGTGTGTGCTGGTGATTGAACCCAGGGCCTTGCATATGCTAAGCATGTGCTCTAGCTATACCCTCAGCAAACTGCATGATCATAGGGGATTTGGTCTTTTCATTTTTGTATCTTTGGTGCCTACAACTGTTCTTTGTAGGTAGTAAATATTCAGTGAATAGTTTTGGAATGAATGATTTAATCAAATGAAAAAACATAAGACAGGAGAAAACAGACCCAGAGCACAAAAGCTACTGAGAATTAATAGAGTTCCTTCAGATCTGCCTTTTGAATGCTCATTAAGTGCCAAACACTGTACTCGGTGATTTACATGTATTACTTTTGCCATTTATCCTTAACTGTTATAATGAGTTGTTGGAATATCGTCTCTTTATACCCACCACTGTAGCATTAAAAAGAAAACTGGCTGGGCACCTGCATGCTTGTAATCCTAGCAACTTGGGAGTCTGAGGCAGGAGGATCCCAAGTTCTAGTCCAGCCTCAGTAACTTAAGGAGGTCCTAAGCAACTTAGTAAGACCCTATCTCAAAGTCAAAATTAAAAAGGGCTATGGATGTGGCTCAATGGTAAAGCACCTCTGGGTCCAACCCCAGTACCAAAAAGAAAAAAATGGAAAAAGAAAACTGGACCAACAAACTCATTTTTTATTGGAACCTCGCCTTGTTTTATAAAGAATTGGAAATAACTTAGGAAAATTCATACAATCTAAAGCATAAAATGGCCAAGGGAATCAAGTGGAAGGAAAATATGGATAAGAAGAGCCGAGAACAAAGATTAAGTCACACAATTGTACGCGTCCTAGGACCTATTGAATTCAGCAAAGTTTTCCTGCCATCCTGTATGAAAACTAGCTAATGCCTAGGTTGGTTGGTTTGTTTAGGTACCAGGGATTAAAATCAAGGGCACTTAACCACTGAGCCACATCTCCAGCCCTTTTTATTTTTTATTTTGAAACAGAGTCTCGCTGAGTTGCTTAGGGCCTTATTAAGTTGCTGAGGCTGACTTTGAACTTGCAGTCCTCCTACCTCAGCCTCCCAAGCCACTGGGATTACAAGCACGCACCACTGCACCTGGCCTTTTCTTTTCCTTTCTTTCTTTTTCTTTTTCTTTTTTTTTTGTTGAGGCAGGGTTTTGCTGTGTTGGGCAAGCTGATCTTGAATTCCTGGGCTCACATGATACTCCCACCTCAGCCTCCCAAATAGCTGGGATTACAGGCATGCACCATTATCCTTCACTTGCCCAGATTCTGGAAATTGATGGGTTTTAGCCAGGCATAGTGACCCATGCCTGTAATCCCAATCCTCCTAGGGAGGCTGAGGCAAAATAGATCACAAGTTCAAGGACAGCCTCAGGAATTTAGTGAGAGACTCTCAAAAAAAAAAAGGTGTAGCTCAGTCGTAGAGTTCCCCTAGGTTCAATCCCAAAATGAGAAGAAAATGATGAGTTTTAGAAAATGTAATCATATGACCTTGAGGTTGTCCAGGATTTGCTGGCTCCCTGCCTCATCACTATGATCCTCGATCGGGGCAGAATGATCTGTTCTTCCTACCTGCTTACAGAGAGGCCAGTCCAGCAGGAAACAGCCTAGATCCCTCCTTAGTCCTTTCTGGACTCAACAGACTTTGTTTCAAGGAGACTTTTCCCAGGTTTTGTTTTGTTTGGGTTTGGTGGTACTAGAGATTGAACCTAGGGGTGCTCTGCCACTGAACCTAGGGGTGCTCTGCTACATCCCCAGCGTTTTTATTTTGAGACAGGGTCTTACTAAGTTGCCCAGGCTGGTCTCAAACTTGGGATCCTCCTGCCTCAGCCTCCCAAATTGTTAGAATCTCAGGCATGTGCTACCTGGCTACCTGGCCCCAGGTTTATTAATTTAGGTAGTGCCATTGAAGCCCCAGTTCTGGTCTTCACACAGTTCCAGTTGGTTGAATTATAGACAAAAGACATAAGACACAACAAAAGAAATCTTGTGAAAACTAACAATAAATGATAAATGCCAAATGAGTAGAGGTAAGATTTGCACTGAGACTTACAGAAGGGCTGGTGCACCCATCACAGAGGACTGTGTGAACTAAGAAGTGCACATGGGCACAGATGCTCATAAAGAGACCCGTGGGTGGTGGCAGTTCAGTTTGGAGCAGTGAAGAGGAGTCTATCTTGCTAGGGGATAAAGCCAGAAGAGTTGACTATAGCCAGATTTGAGCTGAGAATAGACTGAAGAGAAAGAGCTAGCTGGGAATATGTGAAGCAAAGATTTTGCAGATAGAGAAAAGGCAGAATTGAACTTGACTTGGGTATAGGTGCTCAGCTTTGACACTGGCAAGCCCAGTCTGTGCCTTAATTTCCCTTTGGGTTTTTTTTTTTTGTACCGGGGATTGAACACTCAGGGGTACTTGACCACTGAGCCACATCCTCAGCCCTATTTTGTATTTTATTTAGAGGCAAGGGTCTCACTGAGTTGCTTAGCGCCTGCTGTTGCTGAGGCTGGCTTTGAACTTGAGATTCTCCTGTCTCATCCTCCCAGAGTGCTGGGATTACAGGCGTGTGCCACTGCACCCGGCCCTTATTTCCCTTTGTAAAAATGATCTTTCAGATCCCGTACAGCTGGGCATGGTAGTGCATGCCTGTAATCCCAGCATCTCAGGAGGCTGAGGCAAGAGGATCACAAGTTTGAGCCAGCCTCAGCAATTTAGCAAGACCTTGTCTCAGAATAAAATATAAGAAGGACTGGGCTTGTAGCTCAGTGGTAAAGCACACCTGAGTTTAATCCCCAATACCAAAAACAAAAACAAAAACTCTCCTGCAAAGATCCAAAGGGAATAGTGATAACTACCATTTACTGAGCACCCCTCCCATTCCAAGCTTTCTGCATGCATTTTCTCATTGAACTCCCCTACCTAGCCAGAGTGGTCTGTAGTCAGTTGACCCTATTTTCTTTTGCAGTGAGGAAAGTGAGGTTCAGAGAGATGAAATTGCATGCTTAGAATCCTGCAGTTTGTACATAGTAGAACCTGGGTTGAGACTAAGATCGGTTTGGCTCTAAAGCCAGGTTTCTTTCTACTGCTCCACCTCTGGAATAAATGAAGCATCATTAATTCTAAATGTATAGAAAACTGCTTAGCAAAAGGATGTTGGGAATCACTTAGAATGAGGGGCTGTTGTTTTTTTCATTTTGGTACCAGGGATTGAACTCAGGGGTACATGACTACTGAGCCACATCCCCAGCCCTATTTTATGTTTTATATAGAGACAGGGTCTCACTGAGTTGCTTAGTGCCTCACTTTTGCTGAGGCTGGCTTTGAACTCGTGATCCTCCTGCCTCAGCCTCCCAAGCCTCTGGGATTACGGGCATCCCGTGGAATGAGGGTCTTAAAGGACACTTACTATCATCCCAAGTGAGAGAGCTCTTTCTGCTTAGCTGTAGATGAATGCCTCCAGAGCCTGGGGTTACTACAGGCCTTTGCCAGAGGCATGTTTGGACTTAGCCAGCTGAGTATCCCCCAGTTTCCTGCTTTTACCATCTCAGCTGCTGGTCAGGAGGTTTGGGAAGGTGACATCATCTAGCTGAATCAGCTGCTGCTTCTAGACGTTATGGGAACTGAAAATCATTGTCCCTTCCTTCCTACTCTTCAAGGCTCTGCAGAATGAGGCTAGAGTGTGGGTGTTCCACCTGTTTGCAGGGTGTGGCTAGAAGGAGTAATGCTCCTGCCGTGTCTGTGCACGCGCACTTGTTACTGCGGATTGAACCCAAGGCCTTGCTCATTCTTAGAGAAGTGCTCTGCTACCAGGCTTGGTGGCACACACCTTTAATCTTGGCAACTCAAGAGGATTCCGAGTTTGAGTGTAGACTCAGCAATTTAGCAAGGCCCTAAGCAACTTAGACCCTGTCTCAAAATATGAGGTTAGCAATGTAGCTCAATGGTAAAGTATGCTGGGTTCAAGACCGTAGTACCAAAAAAAGAAAAAGAAGAAATGCTTTTCCACGGAGATACACCCCCTGCCCTTTTTAAAAATTGTATTTTGAGACAGGGTCTTGCTGACTTGGCCGGGCTAGGCTTGAACTTGCTATCCTCCTGCCTCAGTCTGCCCAATAGCTGGGATTGTAAGCGTGCACCACCATTCATGGCCGCACTGCTTTTAAGGAACTAAAAGATTCATTGTCATGGGAAAAGCTGTCCTCACGCCTTCTCAAGCTAACGAATCACTGTCCCTGAGGGGCTGGAGGATTCACAGGAAGGCCGCCTCAGTCTCTTGGTCTTCATTTAGTTCTGTTACCTTGGCAAGAACTCCTGACCCTCCTGATCACCTGCCTAAGTTCTAGGCTCAAACCCAGCAGTGTAGGATGGGCAAATAAAATGTTATTTGTGGACTTTTACCTTAAAGCTTTCAGAGTCTGGTCCAGAGGCCAAAAAACTGTTTACATTTCCAAGCAGAGCAGCCCCCACACTGTGATCAATTGGAGATCCCCCTTGACCCAGTGACCAAAAAGAAAAAAAAGTAAAGGAAGTACATTTTTTAAAAATAAAATCAAAAGAAAGTAGTAAAAAGATGGCTCAGTGCCCTGAGGCTGGGACAGTATACAACTTTCTTGCCTGTGACTTTGCCTTTTTCAGCTACACTGTTTTCATGTGTAAAATGTATATCACCAGGGTATATGACTCAGGTCACTGAAGTATATCATGAGGTAACATGAAAAGCATGCATAGCTGAGCCCGATGGCCTGTATGTATCTGTACAGCCAGCCACTTGGAAGTATGAGATGAGAGGATCACTTAAGCTCACGAGATTTGAGTCCAGCTTGGCAACAAGACCCCATTAAAAAAAAATAAATAAATTTTAAAGGCATTCAGCAGTGCACCCACTACTCCAGGAGTGCTCAGCAGATGGCAGCCTGTTGATAGGTTCTCAAAAGAGGGACCAACCATTGGATAAGCTTGAGCAAGGCCTGCTGAAAGATTGGCTTGGACCTGGACTTGGTAAGCAGCCTGTTCAAGTGGGAAGAGGGCAGGCTTTGGAGGCTGGCAGTTTGCTGTGTCATCTTTTTTTTTTTTTTTTTTTAATATTTTTAGTTGTAGATGGACACAATATCTTGATTTTATTTTATTTATTTTTTTATGTAGTGCTGAGAATTGAACCCAGTGCCTCACACATGATAGGTAAGTGCTCTACCACTGAGCCACAATCCCAGCCCTTGCTCTGTCATCTTTAACATGTGACTTTACCTCTCAGAACCTTGGTTATCTTCTCTGTAAAATGTGGATACTGCTAGAACTCACTTCACCAGCTTTTGGGAGGACTGATGAGGTATTCTGCTGATAAAATGGAAGCCACTGAAGAGAGTCCCCAGCATGTGCTGTTGCCATTTCGGATCTGGCAGGGAAAATAGTGTGGGCAAAGGCTGGAAAATAGTGTGGAAAAGGCTGGATGTGAGAGGGCAGCATCGGCCATCATGTCTCACCTGGACAAGGACACCTCCTCCTCCCTGTTCTCCCTGTTCTGCCCTGGCCCCCCTCTGATTGGTTATCCATATAGCAACCAGTGATCCTTCTCAAATGTAGGTCAGATCTTATCATTCTTTTGTTCATCACCCTCTAAGGACTCTATTTGACTCTATTTGTGAGAATAAAAGTCAAACTGTACAAAGTGCGGGGACCTCAGTGGGGCAGCAGTGGCAAGGACAGTCACTCAGAAATAAGTGCCCTAAAGTTCACTGAACCTGGATTTCAACTGCCCAGTTCATTCCCTCTTTTCAGCACCACCCTGCTCCATCCCCCATGTTCCTGTGTGTATGCTTGTGTGCAGGCACAGTGGATGACACAGTGATGATGCCGTGCACTCAGGACATTTTGTAATAAGGAAGGACATTGACCACTGCCTTGGGGCTACCAAAGGTCATCCAGGCTGAGAAAGCCAAGGACACTCAGGCAGCCTTCCCCCACTGAGTCTGAGTCATTTCCTAAGGGATGTTTGGCCATTCATTCATTTGTTCATTAACAAATATTTATTGAGTTCCTGCCATTTGTCAGGCACTAAGCTAGATAGAGGTTGAGCTTAGTGTCTGAACAAACTGAAGTCCTATTTCTCACCAAATAGACATTCCAGGAAGGGAGAAGGATTCTTAGTGAATTAACATGTCAGGTAGTATTTAATGCTATAGGGAAAAATACAGTGTGTGTGTGTGGGGGGGGGTAGCAATGAGAGAGGTTTCCTTTTTTTTTTTTTTGTGAACCCAGAGCCTTATGTAGGGCAAGCACTCTACCAACTGAGCTGTCGCCAGCCCGAAAGGTTTCCTTTTTAGCTAGGGTAGTCAGGAAGGCTTTTTGATAAGGTGACATTGGACCTGATTACAGTGGTAGCATGATTCATGCAGATATCTGGGGGAGGGGTGTGGCAGGTAAAGGGGGGGAAAAGACTCCCAAACATGAAAGTACAGCAAGGAGGCCATTGTGGCTGGAATATAGACTAAGCAAGAGGAGAGCATAGAAATCAAGTCTGAGAGGTGGCTGTGGGCCAGACCTGTAGAGCCACATCAGAACTTGCTTTTATTCTGACAGCAGTGAAAAGGAATACAGGATTTTTGAGCCAAGAAATGACAGAATTTGACTTAAGTTCTAGAAAAATCTATCTCAAGTTACTGGAGAACAAATTATACAGGAAAGAGCAGGAGTGGGATACCAGTGAGAAGCCAAGCAGATGAGAGTGGTGGTGTATGCCAAGGTGGAGGTGTGATGGGAGGTGTGAGTAATGGTCACAGCAAGCTCCATTTAATGAGAAGGAAAGACCAATATCCAGTAATGGTTAGGCTAGGGTCATGGAGTGGGGCTGCCTACATTCAAGTTCTGGCTTGCTTGTTGATTGACTTAGGGCAAACTTCAGTCTCCCCAAATGTAAATCTTCTGTCCAGGCCACAGGTATTTGAGTGCTGTGAAAACTAAATGGGGGTAATTTGTGTGAAGAGCTTAGAACAGCACCTGACATAGAATGAGGCTTCAGTAAGAGTTAACTCAGGCCATTATTATTTTCACTGGAAGTCAATGAGTCCCATGACCTAACAGGCCTCTGGAAACAAGCAGCAGGTCTCACCCAACCTCCACCATCCCCTCAAGGATCCCACCTTCCAAGAGGCAGCTCAGACACCATCTGTCCAGCAGAGAAAAGCCACCGGGAGACAGCTTTCAGGAGCATTAGATAGATGAGCCCTTCCCAAGAAACCTAATCTTGCTCTTAGCAGGTGCTAATCCCACCAGCCTCCCCTAGTATCTGCTCCCAGCCCACCCACTTCCTTCTCCACCCCCATCTTGCTACCTAGACCCCCTTTCCCTTCTCACCAGCTCCAAGCTGCTACCAGCAAGCTTCTTTACCAGAGGCTACCATCTATCTGATTGGGCCCAGCCCTTCACATGTATCAGGTCACCAAGGGCTACAGGTGCCACCTGTCCAGAGGGCACCCCCACACACGCAGGTGCCAGTTCCTGGGCGTGGAGCTGGAGCCAGGCTGGAGCCAGCTGGAGCCAGGAGCTCCCACTGTGCCCCAGCTGCTGCCTGCCCTCCCACCCACAGGCAGAGAAACAAGGTTAACCCTTCAGGCACTGCATATGTAGTCAGTTACTGGTTGCAGTTCTGGCTCAGAGTATCGCATTGTTTCAGCGCACCTTCCACAACCCCCCCCCCCACACACACACACTGGGGATTGAACCTGGGCACTGTAGCACTGAGCTATGTCCCCAGTCCTTTTTTCTTTTTCTTTGCTTTCTTTATTTATTTTCTTTTTTTTTTGTGGGGGGTGCTGGGGATTGAATTCAGGGGCACTCGATCACTGAGCCACATCCCCAGCTCTATTTTGGGTTTTATGTAAGAAACAGGGTCTCACTGAGGGGCTTAGTGCCTGACTGTTACTGAAGCTGGCTTTGAACTTGCAATTCTCCTGTCTCAGTTTCCCAAAGTGCTGGGATTACAGGCGTGTGCCACTGAGCTCGGCTTTTTTTTTTTTTTTGAGACAGACTCTTAAGTTGATTCTGTGTCTGGGTTGGGGCCCTCTTATGGTGCTGGGGATCTAACCCAGGGCCTTAAGGGCATCTAATAGGCAAGTGCTCTACTACTGAGCTAAACCCCCAGCCCAGACTGCTGCATTTCTATCAGGTTCTCAGAAACTTAGCATTCCTCCTGCCTCAGCCTCCCTAGTATCTGGGATTATACAGATATATAGGCGAGTGCCAGCATGCCCAGCTGCTTTTTCATCATCGTCATCTTTTTAAAAAGGATTTTATCATAAATAAAATACAACAGATAATATCCAATGCATGTGTACAGTTTCAAGAATAGGAAAATACTTGTAAACGCATCATTCAGTTTAAGAAGTCAAACATGTGAGTACCACAGAGCCACCTTTGTGCCCCTCCCTAATCCCAGCCACCTCCCCACTCGTTCTCCTAGTTTTTTGCGGGGGGTGGGGGGGATGGTACCCGGGATTGAACTCAGGGGTGCTTAACCACTGAGCCACATCTCCAGCCTTTTTAAATATTTTATTTAGAGACAGGGTCTTGCTGAGTTGCTTAGAGCCTCCCTAAATTGCTGAGGCTGGCTTTGAACTCGCTATCCTCCTGCCTCAGCCTCCCAAGTCACTGGGATTATAGACACGAGCCAGTGTGCCCGGCCCATTCTCCTGAATTTTGTGTTTATAACTCCCTTGCCTTTTTTTTTTTTTTAAACTACATAGATGTATAGGGGAGGGAAAACTTTCCCTTTGCCCTCTGAGCATTCATAATTGAATCTATGAAATAAACTGGCAGTAGATTCATAGGAGAAAAGGTATACAAATTTATTATATATACAGGGGCATGACATGGAAGAAAAGTGTACCCAAATATCCAGTGAGATCTAGAAACTTACATAAACTCTTCATAGGGGCAAGGGAATTGTAAGCAATTTACGAGAAAGTAAGCCCACCGTGGTGGCACACACCTGTAATCCCAGCGGCTAGGGAGGAAAAAAAAAATTAGGAGAAAGTAAAATGATTTCTGAGAAAAGATGAATGAATGGGCCCTTAGAAGAATCCGCCGTAGCCTGTGGCAAAATCTATCCGGGGGTGGTATCAATCTGTAGCCTCCCCTCTTGAGTTAATCTTTCCAGGTTGGTGAGATTCCCAGGGAGAGAATTCATGACAAAGGTGAACCTTTGAGGGGCCAGAGAGGGAAGTTCAGAGAAAGCTCCTCCCTGTTTCGCTGTTTCCCCCAAGTGCCCACAGTTTGAAGTAGTCACCATACCCAAGCGAGATATTTGGGAATGGCATTTTCTACACTCCTTCCACGTGTATCCCTAAATAATGCTGAATACTCTACATGCCTTTAGAATTCATTTAGGTAACATACTGTGTGTGTTCATCTGCAGTTTGCTTTCATCCAGTGTTGTGAGATCCATCCATATTACATGGATAGCTGTAGTCCGTTTTTACCTGCTTTTGTGGTATGTCTCAAGTTATGTGTCCATTCTACTGTCAGTGGCTATTTGGGTTGTTGGCTTGTTTTGTGATTTCAGACAATGCTGTTGCAAAAGATTATGTGTTTTCCACACTTGTACATGTTCAAGAATTTTTTTCAGGGCATTGTTTCCCAAACTTTTTAGCTGCCTGTCACCTGGAGGGCTTGGTTAAACCACAGATTGCTGGGCTCCACCCCACAGTGTTTGATTCTGTGTCTGGGCTGGGGCCCTCTTATGGTGCTAGGGATCTAACCCAGGCCCTTAAGGGCATTTGATAGGCAAGTGCTCTACTACTGAGCTAAACCCCCAGCCCAGACTGCTGCATTTCTAACAGGTTCTCAGATGCTGCTGCTGCTGGCCCTGGAACCTCCCTTTCAGAATGATTTCTATAGGGGATATACTCAGGAGTGGAATTGCTTGATTAAAAGGTAATGCCAAGTTGTTTTCCTATGTTTATGTGAATTTACACTGCCAGAAGCAGCGTGATTCTCTGTTGGTTTACATTTTTGTTAATACGTGATATAGTCAGACTTTTAAACTTTTATGGAGCTGGTGGGAGTGAGATGGTGTCTTGTGGTTTTAATTTGCATTTCTCAGATTACAAATGGGGCTGAGAATCTTTTAACATCTGTTGGTCATTCATGTTTCCTCTTTGTAAAATACCTGTTCAGGTCTTTGCTCCATATTCTTTTGAATTGACTTTTTCTTAGGGATTTATACGAATTCTTTATATACTCTGAACATTAATATTTTGTCTGTACATGTTATAAGTATAGACTCTCAATTTGTGGTTTGTCTTTTTGCTTTATATGACGTCTCTCTCTCTCTTTTTTTTTTTTTTGGCAGTATTGAGGATTGACCCAGGGTCTCATGCATGCTAGCAAGGCACTATACCACTGAGCTACATCCCCAGCCCTTTTTATCTTGAGACAAGATCTCTCAGCTGTTCAGGCTGGCCCCAAACTTGTGATCCTCCTCTTTTCCCTCCCAGTAGCTGAGATATCAGGTGTGCACTACTGGGTCTGACATGATATCTTTTTTTTTTTTTTGGTACTGGGGATTGAACTCAGGGGTACTCGACCACTGAGCCACATCTCCAGCCCTATGTTGTGTTTTATGTAGAGACAGGGTCTCACTGAGTTGCTTAGTGCCTCACCTTTGCTGAGGCTGGCTTTGAATCTGTGATTCTCCTGTCTCAGCCTCCCAAAGTGCTGGGATTATAAGCATGCGCCACCGCGCCCAGCTTGACATATCTCTTGATGGCTAGAATTTCATTTAATGTAGTTGAGTCTTTTCTTCTGTGATTCATACCTTTTATGTCTTGTTGAATAAATTCTTCCTTCCTTAACTATGGTCCTAAAGATATTTGTCTAATTTTCTTCTAGAAGTTTTTAAGTTTTGCTTTTCACATTTAAATCTTAGACCTGGAATTTACTTTTTTTCTTAATTTAAAGCAGGTATTACAAGGACACTTCTCAAGCTATTTTTTAAATCTTTTTTTTAGTTGTCAGTAGATCTTTATTTATTTATATGCGGTGCTGAGAATTGAACCCAGTGCCTCACACATGCTAGGCAAGCACTTTACCACTGAGCCACGACCTCAGCCCTGGAATTGTCTCTTATGTCACCTTTGTATTTCTGTTGGTAAAACACCTTTATTTCAGTAGGTTTTATCTGAATTATTTATGATGAGTTGTACATAGAGCCTATTATATACACTGCATTAATGTTTCATATTGAATGAAGGTGCCCTCTTTGGGAAAGAGTTTTGATCACATTTAAAACCCTTCTGAGAGTTTTGTTGGATTTTTCAAATTTTAGACATGATAATGATATTGTGGTTATGTGGGATTTTTAAAAAATCTTTAAATTTCCTTACTTTTTAGAAATACATGCTGAGAGCCAGCCATGGTAGTGCACACCTGTAATCCCAGGGACTCGGGAGGCTAAGGCAGGAGGATCACAAGTTCGAGGCCAGTCTGGGCAACTTAGCAAGACCGTGTCTCAAAATAAAAAAATAATAAGCCAAGTACAGTGGCGCACGCCTTTAATCCCAGTGGCTCAGGAGGCTGAGACAGGAGGATTGCAAGTTCAAAGTCAAGCTCAGCAACGGCGAGGCACCAAGCAACTCAATGAGATTCTGTCTCTAAATAAAATACAAAATAGGGCTGAGGATGTGGCTCAGTGGTTTAATGCCTCTGAATTTAATCCCCAGTACCCCCCAAAATAAAATAAAATAAAAAATAAAAAAAAAGAGCTGGGGATGTGTCTCAGTGGTTAAGCACCCCTGAGTTTAATCCCCAGTTATCAAAAAAAAGAAAGAAAAGAAATACATGCTGAGATGTCTGGGGTTTGCTTCAAAATAATATGAGAGTGAGGGGAAGTGGTTAGAGAGAAGATGAAACCAGACCAGTACTGAGTTGATAATTGTTGAAGCTAAGTAATAGGTTCATTTTATCATTCTACTTTTGTACATGTTTAAATATCCTCGAATAAAAATTGTAACATTTCCAAGGACTGTTTTCAGGGTTGCTTCTGGGTAAGGCTTCTCTTCTCCAGTTTTACTGGCCATGTGTATTTCTTTCAGGGCCAGCTTAGTCTCCATCTACTTTCAAGAATGCTGGCAGAGTGGTCTAGCAGGAAGGGGTAGTGGGATTGAGAGAAGAAGGGGGGATCAGAACCTTCTTGTTGTTACAGACAGACATAACCTAGAGGATGGAGGAGCCTCATCATGGATCGTGGACCTCTCCCAGCTTAGCAGCATCGAAGGACAAAGGATCAGAGATGGTAGCAGCCGTAATGCAGATGGTTATACAGTCAGTGTTATTTTGTTGTCATAGGATGCAAATACCAGAGTTGACATTTTTCTCCAATATTGTACTAACTCACCAGTTTCTCTGTGGAGTCCCAATCACCTTATGGGAGCATATCTCCTCCTTTTCATTTTAAATTTTCTTGGAATAGTTAATACATTTATATGGTTCAAAGTTCAAAAAGACCGCTGAGTGTGGTGGCGCACACCTGTAATCCCAGCAGCTCAGGAGGCTGAGACAGGAGAAAAGTTCAGAGCCAGCCTCAGCGACGGCAAAGTGCTAAGCAACTCAGTGAGACCCTGTCTCTAAATAAAACCCAAAATAGGGCTGGTGATGTGGCTCAGTGGTTGAGTGCCCCTGAGTTCAATCCTCGATACCAAAAAAAAGAAAAATTTTCAAAAAGACCAAATGTCTCCCTATCTCCTAGTTGCCCAGGTCCCTGCCTGGGAAAATAGACTCTAGAACACATGTCTTTTCTTTGCTTTTTACACAAATGGTTGTGTACTGTTTGCTCAACTTAATTTTCTCACCCAGTAGTATCTCTTGAGATCATTCTGTATGCGTCCATAAAGGGCTCTCTCATTCTTTTTATTTTATTTTATTCTTATTTTCATGGTGCTGTGGGCATAGAACCCAGGGCCTTGCATGTGTTCTAGGCAAGTGTTTATTGCTGGTTTTTGTTTTTTCACCTCTGAGCCACTCCAGCTCTTAGTCCTCCTTTTTCATAGTTGCACAGTATTTCATACAAGGCACTGTCCCATATTCTATTTAACCACCTCCCATTGGTAGATATTTATTTTTTTCCCAGTCTTTTGCAATTATAATAGTGATAGTGCATAGTTCTCTATAGTTGTTATTGGACCCATGTGTGAATACAGTATGGCTGTGGGGCATAGATCACTGGAAGTGGAATTGCTGGGTCAAAGGTGATTTTTAACAGGTATTGCCAGCCCAAGCCTGTGTCAGTGGCACCATTTTATAGGAACATGATCTTCTTTGAATACTCTCAGGGTGGAGTTTGGTACCTTGTGTTTGAGTGTGTTCTAGTACCAAACCCTGAATACAAAATACACTTTCATGTATCATTTGAAATTGTTACTATGTGCCAGTTACAGGGGCATTATCTGGTAATTCTCACAGCCACCCAACAAGGAAGGTTTTTAGATGAGAAAATTAAAGATCAGAAGGGTTAAATGGTGTTCAGTGGTCACTGGCCCAGCTAGTAAACAAGGAGCCAGTATTAAACCCAAGTTAATCCTCTGTCACCTTGTGCTCTTAAGGAAAGTTCCTAAATGCCTCTCAGGAGGAATAGCTCATGGTCTTTGAGTCTAATGCAGATAAGGAATCTAGCTCAGAGAGAGTAACTGGCCACAAGTATGAACAGCCAGGAAACGATGGAGTCCCCAAGAGGAACCCACATTTGTCAGATCTGAGGCCTGTGGTCTGTACTGAGCTGCCTGCCTTCCTCCCCCAGAAAGTTTCCAAATCTCATTAGGGTTCTGTTGAGGATTTTCCCCGTCCAGAGCCCTAGTTGCTATGGGGAGCCTTAAGTCATCTCATGGCCATGAGAGGGGTCTGTACAGATGGCCCGTCTATGATCACAAATGACAGTATAGTTGCTGCCATTTATTGAGTGTCTACCATGTGCAAAGTACATCATGGTCCATTGTGTAGTGTTTCTAATCCTGTCACAATGACCCTGCTCGGAAAACATGTTATTGTCCAGATTAGAAAGCCCAGAATGCAACAAGCTAAAGAATAGTCTTAAGGTCAAAGGACAATTCAGATCCAGTCTGTTGGACTCTGAAGCCCTGGTTGCTCACTGGCTCGCTCTCTCACTCACTCACTGTGGTGTCCCTGGGTATCCCTTGCCTCTCTCTGCCTCTTGTACTCTTCTTTATTGTTTGATGCTCTTTTTGGAAGACATGTCTGCCTTCTCCACCACACACTGACCCTTTTAGAGGAGACCTGCAGCTTCCATCTACCCTACCACCTTTCTTCCAACCCTGGTGCTCAGCACAGGGTAGCCAGAGAGTGATGCCTAAGAATTGGTGGGTGAGCATCTGACGTGACGTGTCCCCCACTGATAGCAACTCAGCTAAGTACACATTTCCAAGTTGTGTCATGGGTCCTCGTTAAGCACCTGTCACTTGCTTTACGCCTGTAAAGTATAGGCCTTGTTTGTGACAACTTTGATTATGAGACTGGAAAAGACCACAATGGTTAGAGAAGTTCAAAGGAAAGAGGTATAACAAAATAGCTAGCAAATATATTGAGCATTATTAGGTTGAGCCTTATGCCCATTTTATAAATGTGAATGCTGAAACCCAAGAGTTTAAATGATGGTCCCAGGGTATTTTTGTTTTGCAGTGCTGGGAATTAAACCTAGGGCCTTGTGCATCCTAGGCAAGCACTGTACCACTTAGCTACATCTCCAATCCTTTTTTTTTTTTTTTAATTTTTTTTTTAGTTGTTGATGGATCTTTATTTTATTCATTTGTTATTTATATGTGGTGCTGAGAATCAAACCCAGTGCCTCACGCATGCTAGGCAAGCGCTCTGCCACTGAGCTAAAGCCCCAGCCCCTCCAATCCTTTTTATTTTGAGACAAGGTCTCTCTAAGTTGTTCCAGCTGCCCTTGAACTGTCAGGCCTCCTGAACAGCTAGGATTACAAGTTTTGGGGATTTGGCCCACGGTTCCACAGTAAAGAAGTGATAAATTGGGACTCTCAATCCCTCTACTCCATGGCCATTTGGGGAGAGTGCTGTGGGCTTTGTGCTGGGTTGCCTGGAGGTTCCAGGTAAAGGGAGTCTGGAAGAATGAACCAGACATGAACAAGAGAAAAATAGCCAAGTTGTCATAGGACTGAAGGACAAACATCCCTAAGGTATTATAGCTGGTGCCATAATACCTTGAGTGTGGGCAAACTTGGGCTTTGGTCACAAGGTCATGAGCTAAAGTTTGTTTAGTGCTTCTTTATTTCCAGCATTGTCTCATTGAATCTCTGACCATGCTAGGAGATACATGGGGTCTTCCTCCTCCCTTGGAGGGAACTGAGGTCTTCTGATTTCAGTCTTGAGTCCTTCCTACCATCTCTGCTCCATCTACATTTCTACAGTGGGAAGAACACAGGCTCCACCATCAGACACCATTTGAACCCCCACCTCCTCCATTTTGTATTTGTAGGATCTTGAGCAAGTAAATTCACGTCACCTTTGTGAACTCTTCCTTATCTATAAAATAGGAATTTTAAACACATAAGTGCCTCACACATATGAGATATTCAAAAAATAGTTCTTTTTATTAACATCAGAAAGGGACTGGGGACCCAAAGACTATTCTGGTTACAGCTCTTGGAGCCTGTTGATTCTCAAGGACAGGTGTGTGTGTGTATGTAGTGGCAACACAGGTGAAGAGCAGGCCCTTTAGGAGGCCAGGGATATGCTAATGGGAGGGACAATGTAAGGGAAGCAAATAGTGCCAACAGCTTCCTACAGTGCTCTTTCCAGTGCACTTTGGGGTCTTTGGTTTATATATGAAGAAAGTGAGGTGGATCAAGTGACTTGCTTAGGGTCATATAGTGAATTAATTAATGGCAATGCTAGGGGCTAGGGACGTAGCTCAGGGGCAGAGCACTTGCTCAGCATGCAGGAGGCCCCAAGTTCCATCCCCAGCACTGCAAACGTGGGCAGGGGAGAATGTTAGGATTAAAACAGTCTCTGCCTGTAATCCCAGCACTTAGGAGGCTGAGACAGGAGAATCGTGAGTTCAAAGCCAGCCTCAGCAAGGGCGAGGTGCTAATAAGCAACTCAGTGAGACCCTGTCTCTATATAAAACACAGAATAGGGCTGGGGATGTGGCTCAGTGGTCGAATGCCCCTGAGTTCAATCTCCAGTACCAAAAAAAAACCAAAAAAACAAAAAAACAGTCTCTGTCTCTTGAAAGCATTCCTTAAGGGAACAAAAGAGGTCCAGGGATAGGATCACAGGGCTTTGAAGCTGAAGAGAGGACTTTAACTATCCTGTGGTCAGTCCTCCATTCTTGTCATGTAAAAAAGTGAGGCCTGTAGGTGCTTAATTGAGATGACCTTAGCCTCCTAGAGCCACCACAGAGCAGGAGAGAACCCATGTCTCCTGACTGTAAGGCCTGGGTTTGTTCTGAATACCGTGCAGGCTTTCCAATTGCCCCACACACCCCCATGTATGTGAAAAACTAAGCCCTTATTCCAAATGACAGTGGTCTTCAATAAGAGCAACTAAAACTAACTGTTCAGTTTGGGAAGGTTTTTTTCCCCCCAAATCAGTCAATTAATTTCCTTTCTCTCTCTCAAGTACTGGGGGTGTTCTACCACTGAGCTACATCCCCCAGCCCTTTTAATATTTTTTAAATTTTGAGATAAGGTCTTGCTAAGTTGCTGAGGCTGGCCTGAAATTTGTGATCCTCCTGCCTCAACCTCCCAAAAGAGGCAGGTGCCACCACGCCTGGTTTTGGGGGCTGGGGTACAAGGCATTAAACCTAGGGCCTCATGCATGCTAGGCAGACGCTTTACCACTTAGCCACATGTCCTTCCCTCTCATCCTTAATAAAGATAAGGATAATATACTAGAAGAAGAAAAATACTTTAGTGGAGGGCCTTGGTAGAAAGAAGATTATAGTCTGAAATCTAGGGAGGTTTCCAAAGCCAGGAAATGCCTCTGGCCTGTCCCAGCCAGCTCATTATGATGCTCCCTGCTCACAACAGTCCTTCATGAGGGAGGGAGACTTCCCTGAACCAGCTGCATCTGGTGAATACCAACGGCAATCCCTGGTATTTTTCTTTCATGCAACCAACCATGGAAATGTAGGTCAGGCGTTGCTGGCCTGTCAGTTACAGCAGCTCTAGCTTCACCCCCTGCACCTGCAGCCATATTCACTCAGTCCCAAGGGAAGGTCCCCTCTAAACAGGGATGGAATCTTCAAGTGGGTGGAACTGGCTAGACCTGGCAAAGTACGAAAGAGAGCATCTAGAAGGTGTAGACCAAGAGGATGCCTGTGCCCTGGCAGGACTAGTAACTGGATTGGTGGTGCTTCTGCTCAGCTTAGTATCATCACTGACAGAAGAGACTGGGGAGGTCCCATCTTCCCCCTGGGCTCAGCTGGGTCTCCAGACCTGCACCTGAACCCCCATGCCTGTCTGGTGTTTACGGGATTGAAGCTGCTGTCCTTTGGGACCTAGCCTGTTTTCATTTCTGCTCTCAGCTGTCTGGTCTCCATGGACCTCACCTACAGGTTCATGCGTGCCCGTTCCCCACAATGGAGCCCCATGAGGCCCCTGCAGCCTGCCACACTCCTCTTTGGCCTTTGTTCTCTTCAGCAGTTATGCCAGCTCTGTACTTGGCATAAGAGAGGGCTTTTCTGGACCCTCAGCAGGCCCTATTGGTCCAACCAAGCCACACCCTCCCTGAGATTCAGTCTCTTTGTGCTATGGTTCCAAGGTATGGGACAGTTCACTTGTATGGCCACTTTGAACTTTAGCTGGCTCACTGTCCTGAACATTTTTCTGCTCTGGGTCTCACATAGCTCCTCTATAAAAGTTGGAATAAGATCAGGCTGGGTGCCGTGGTGCACACCTGATCCCAGCGGCTCACGTGACTGAGGCAGGATGATCGTGAGTTCAAAGCCAGCCTCAGCAACAGCAAAGCACTAAGCAATTCAGTGAGACCCTGTCTCTACATAAAACACAAAATAGGGCTGGGGATGTGGCTCAGTGGTCGAGTGTCCCTGAGTTCAATCCCTGGTACAAAAAAAAAAGTTGGAGCAAGGTCAGGATGTGTTCCTCCGATCTTTAAGATAACTTGTAGACAACATACAAATGGACAGGTTTTATTTTGATAATCAATGTACCTTATGTTGATTTCTATCTGTGGCAGATGATACTGGTTTTCTATTTATAGTAGTAATTAATTGCCTTTTTGTGACACTTAATCACTTACCAGAACAATTACTGAGCATCTGCTGTATGCCAAGCACCATTCTAGCTACTTACCCAACTTCATGGGGTTTACATACAGAGAAGACAGAGTGATATGGGGGTGCTAGACAGCTTTGGTGTTTGTCTTAAAAGGTGATTAAGAAAGGCCTCTGAGGAGGAGGCATATGAGCAAAGCTGTGCTCATAAAGCCTGAAGGAGTACACTTTGAAACAGTCAGTGGAAAAAACATTCCAGACACAGGGCAAAAGTACAGAGGCCCCAGGGTGAAAGAGTGTGCTTGGCCATGTTTGAGAAGGAGCAGAGATGAGCATGGCTGGAACAGAGCAGGAGAGGAAGCCGTTGTAAATGAAGGTTTGTGTGCACCATGCTAAGACTCCATGGTTCTTTTCTTGAGTGGGATGGATGAGCAGGTTGTGGAGGGTTTTGAACAGATGGAAACCAGCTTTACTGAGCCCTCTAGCTGCTATCTGCTGTGTGATGAAGGGACCACGGGGCAGGCAAGAAGTGGAAGTCCAGTAAGGAGGTGCTACAACAAGAGCAGCAGGAAATGATGTTGACTTGGATCACATCATCACAGTGGAGGTGGTGAGAAAGGCTAGGTAGGGTTCTAGATAAATTTTGAACATAGATCCACTGGAACAAATGACAGAGCTAGAGAGTATTTAAGGACGTTGCAAAGTTTGGAGAAGGGAGGAATGATGGGGTTTGAGAAGGGGTTTGAGAAGATTAAGGGTTGAGAGGAAGGATTTTCAGTACATTTATTTAAATCTTTAAAATTGCATCAATTAATCAGGCATGATGGTGCACACCTATAATCCCAGCACTTTGGGAGGCTGAGACAGGAGAATTGTGAGTTCCAAGCCAGCCTCAGCAACAGCGAGGTGCTAAGCAACTCAGTGAGACCCTGTCTCCACATAAAACAAAATAGGACTGGGGATGTGGCTCAGTGGTCAAGTATCCCTGAGTTCAATCCCCAGTACCAAAAAAAAAGTGCATCAATTGACAGAAAAATGTTAAGTAAAGAATAACAGGTAACACACAGATAAGGCCAAAACAGTAATGGCTGAAATTATGGATGGAGTGGACCAGATGGGTCTGTGCTTCCTCCAGCACTAAAATTCTGCTTTAATGAATTCAGACCTTCTTGTCTGTTCATGTAGAATGGGAACTTGAGCCTCAGCCTGGAGCATGATGGATACTGAAGGAGTGGCAGGAGAGGTGGCCCTGGACCCAGGCTCACTTGTTAATTTGGAAGGACTTGGGAGTTCCTGCATACTCCCTGACCTCCTGCCATCACCTCATTCATTTGTCAGCCTGTATGTCACCCATCACTTTGTGCCTGCTGAGCCTACACAGCTCTGCGGCCCCTTCCCTCCTACTAACAAAGCAAGGTACCTATCCCCACCTGAGCCTAACAACTCTGTGGCCCTGTGTGTGCCTGGTGGTCAGGGGATGTGTGTGGTGAAAGTAGGGCACCACAGCCTAAGGAGACCCCTGCTCTCCCTTTGCCTCACTGTCCATCCAGCCCCTCTTCCTTCTCTTCTTCCTATCCACCTTTCCTGGCCTGATGAGCAAATCCTTTTTGCCTCCATGAGAGCAGCAGAAATGGATTTGCCTTTTTCTTCTTCTAGGCCTCCACAGTTATCAAGCTGGAGAAAACCCTTGAGTGATGCTTTCCTGCCTTTTGTAGATGGGAAACAGAAGGCAGTTCCCATGGTCTGAATCCAGTTTATCAGCAGACTTTTTCAGCTCCCTTTGGTAATCCCAGCAATGTGGGAGGCTGAGGCAGGATAATCATAAGTTTGAGGCCAGCCCAGACAACTGAGCAAGACCATGTTTCAAAAATAAATAAATGAGTAGGGAGCTGGGCATGGTGGTACATGCCCGTAGTCCCAGCAGTTTGGGAGACTGAGGCAGGAGGAGGATCACAAATTTGAAGCCAGCCTGGGCAACTTAGTTGAGACCATGTCTCAAAATTTAAAAAAAAAAAAAGTTTTTCTAAAGGTGGCGGCAGGGCGGTGGGGGGAATGGGTATAGTAAAGATGGTTGAATGAAATGGTCATCACTACCCTTGGTGCATGTATGAAGACACAAATGGTGTGACTCTATCTGGTTGGCAACCAGAGAAATGGAAAAATTGAGCTCTATATATGTACGATGACTTGAAATGCATTTAAGTAAATTAATAAAAAAAACCATATTTACAAAAAAAAATAAAGGCAGGGGATATAGCTCAGTGGTAAGGAGTATCCCTGAGATCAATCCCCAGTATCACCAAAAAAAGAAAAGAAAAGAAATCCTTTCAGCTCTATTTTTAAAAATAAATTCTGAATCTGACTGCTTCTCATCAGATTCCCTGGCACCACTGTGGCTAAGCCACCATCCTATTTTTCCTGAGTGGCTGTATCAGCTTACCAGACCCCTTGCCTCTGCCTTCCCCCGGAGGTTTCCACCCAGCAGCCACAGGAACCCTGTTAAACCAAAGTTAGCTGTGTTCTCTCAGAACCCTGAGTGATTCCACAAGTCCAGGGCTTTAAATGGCCTACAAGGCCCTGCACCGCCTGGCAGTTGGCTGTCTCCAGGCCCTACTGTGGATCTTCTCCTTCACTGGCTTCTGCCACAGTGGCATCTTTCCTGAGTCTGGAGCACCACAGATTTCCACTCCCTTTTCTCCCTTTTCTTGCAGTGCCTGATCCCTCACTTCATTCAGGTGCCTGAATAAAGCCTTCTCAAGAAGTTGCCTCCTAGCAGGCATGATGGCACACACCTGTAATCCCAGGGACTTGGGAGGTTGAGGCAGGAAGATTGAAATTCAAGGCCAGCCTTAGCAATTTGTCGAGACTGTCTCAAAATAACATGGGCTGGGGATGCAGCTCAGTGGCAAAAGTTCCCCTGGGTTCGACTCCCAGTACCACAAAAAGAAAAAGTTTTCCCTCATCACAGATTCTAATCCCGTCCTCTTCCACATTTCTCTCCACCCCTTCTCACATTGATTCTTTTTTTTTAACACTATGGACCATCTGACACATTTGTTTGTTACTGCCTGTCTCCTCTCATAGATGACAAACTCACAGATGTAGGAATTTTCATCTGATTTAGTTGCTGCTCAATCCCCAGCACTTAGCCCAGTGCCTGCTGGCACTTAGTGGGCGCTTGATAAAGATGTAATGAATGCATGAGTATCCAAAGGTGAGGAGAGCAGCTTGTCCGAACCTTCCTGCAGCTCCTCAGGCAACCTGGCTCATGAAGATGTCCTATCTTGGAGAACTCAGCTCACAGTATCTCCAGTGCGACTTGGCATTATGTTTTTTTCCCAAGTTATGACCAGGTTATGAGGAGCACTCTCTGCAGGCATGGGCGTTACAGCTTGGGGCTGGGCAGGAGGCGGCTGAGCACGGAGCAGCCTGCGTTCAGCATTCCCTTCCTTTCCCACTGGAGGCACCCAGGGATCCACGGGGCATGAGCTCCGTTTCCTCAGTCATTCCAGGGCCTAAGAGTAGGAGATTCTCAGTAAAAATTGAATGGGGAAAAGGGTGACAAAAGGGAGAACCTAGTGAAGTTCTCTTCATCTGCCCCATTGCACTGGCAGTTTAATGCGCTCTAGTGTCTCTCACACCCTCACTAGTAACCAGTGACCTCAGGCAAAGCCTCATCACCCCTCTGAGTCTTAGTTTCCTTGTTGGTAAACTGGAGATAACACCTACTTAGAAAATTTTGAGAAATTAAGCAGTAAATATTAGCTCAATAAATATTAGCTGTTTTGTTTGTTCATTTGTTTGTTTATAGTTACTAAAAGCAGAGGCACTCTGAGAAGCACATTTTGATTTTGGTACTGGGAATTGATCCCAGGGATGCTTTACCACTGAGTCCTATCCCCAGCTTTTATTCTTACTATTTTTATTTTGAGACAGGGTCTCACTAAATTGTCCAGGCTAGCCTCAAACTGGTGATCCTCCTGCCTCAACCTCTTAAGTTGCTAGGATTATGGGCAAATGCCACGGCACCCGAGTCACTCGTTTTTGGCTATTAAAAAATAACACCTAACATTTATCAAGCACTTACTATAGACCATTTAATTCTGCTGCCAAACCTGTGAAGTAGGTTCAGCTGTTCTCATTTTAGCCAAACACTGGGCTCAAAGAGGTAAAGGATCTTGCCCTGGGTCCCAGCAGCCTGGACCTCCCAGAACTGGGTTTGGAAGCCACTCTGCTGATCACGAAGCCTGAGGCCAGCCTCTGTTCTGACCCCATGTGAGACCTTGCAGGGTGTCCCTTTACCTCATCTGGGTCTCAGTGTTACATTTGCTCAGGGAGAGGGTTGAGCCACAGATCATGACACTCTTGATTTCTGGTGGTCCACATTCCACTTTAGGTGGGGCAGTGAGTTGCTTCTGGGCCTCTTGGTGGCGGTGGCAGCATTCTTCTGCAGTTCATCGGTGCTCTGGGCATTGCCTGTGACCAGCACACCTCTGAATGTCCCTTCTCTCAGTGACTGCAGAGTACCCCAGTCCTGCCGGGACCAGCTCAGGCATCTCTCAGTTCTGCACCTTGAGGGGAGGATTACAGAGTGGGGCAGAGATGAAAAGGAAAGAAGACTAAAGGAACTGGAATGTGGGAAATGCAGCCCTGCAGGAGCCTGCAGCTCTGAGTTTTTGGTTACTTGAAGTGTGTGTGTGCGCGCGCATTCACATGTGGTGGGGGGAGGAGAGCTGGAGGGAAGGGTTGCAGGGATTTGCACCCATCCCCAAATCCTCCAGAGCTCTTGCCCTCTGTGGAATTCCAAACATTTCCTATCAGATAAAGGTGGCTGAAAATACCCTGGACTTGTCTGGACTAGTTGGAGGCAGTGCTGGGGTGACAAGGTTGAGGCCACCAGGGCTGGCCCAGCAAGGTCTGACCACTCCAAGGAGCTTATCCTGAGCCATAAGATGTGCCTGCTGCCCTCTTCCCCTGGATTCAGTGGGCTCGGAGGTGAAGGAGGATCAGAACTTCCTGTAACATGTCCTTCTGCTCTGGAGTGTTGTTCTGACCGTAGACACTAGTTACTGGATCTTTTGGACACTCCTGAGAGAGCCAGCCTGGGCAGTTGCTCATTTGTCCGTGTGTGAGTTCCTTTCATCTTCCTCCTCGCGCCATGCCACAACCTAGTAAGAGCCCTGCAAGGTACTCTGCTCCCAGACAGGGAGTGGATTCTCCCCAAGCAAACTAGTGAGAGAGCTGGGAGAAAAACCACGTCCACTGACCATCCACCTTTGCTCTTCCTCCACCACGTCCAGCACTGAGCAGCTCCACAAGAGGGGGCAGGCACACTTTCGGATGGGAAAGGAGGAGATGCTGCTTTGGACCACAGAGCCCAAGGAGCTAGGCACAGTGGTGCATGCCTGTAATCTCAGTACTCTGGAGGCTGAGGCAGGAGGATGGCAAGTTCAAGACCAGCCTGGGCAACTTAGACCTCGTCTCAAAATAAACAAAAAGGGATAGGGATGAGTTTGGCCCTAGTGTTTATAGGTTGCTACCCCAATCCATCCTGCCTATTGCCTTAGCATAATGCAAGAGATATCTTTTTTAGAACTTTCTCATAAACTTCCTGACCCCCTTCCTTGGTCTGGAAGGACTTGGTGTGTGGAGAATGCCAGGTTCCTTACCCAGGCATCTGGGGGCCTCATCATGCTTTGCCAGGCAGTGAGGATGCATGTGAGGAGAGGCCCCTGGGCTTTCTCCTCTTTAGCACCTTCTCTGGGCCCAGCACTGGTTTAGGCCTATGAGCCAGAGCCCATGGGCAAATGCTGGAGGAGGCAAGTAGCTGGCCTTCTTAAAGAAGTGACCTGTTTTGAGACCTGAGGAGGAGGTCTGCTAGGAGGTTGGCAGAGGAACTGGTGTGGGCAGAGTTAGTGGGATTGAGCAGACCGTGACCTGTGAGGAACAAGGCAGCCTGGCCCTGGATGAAGCCAAGGAGACCCTGAGGGCCCTGCAGGCTGTGGAGAACCTTCAGGACTCAAGCTGAGCCTGGCCTAATAGTGGAATCGTCATTGCTGGCATTGACACAATTTGCTGTGCCATGCATGGTTCCAAGAGCTCCACATATGTTACCATTGAATCCTCAACAGGCTTCTTTTGAAATTCATTTTTTATCCCATTTTACAGATGAGGTCCAAAGCTGAACATCTTTGTCTAGTTGCAAGAGTTATTAGTTACCTTCTACTTTGCACTCTGACAGCTCAGCTTAGTGGGAAAATAAGTTGATTAGCCCTGAGCCAGACTGCACCTCCATTTCACAAAAGAGGATACTGACATTCAAGAGCCACAGGGCCTGGACCAGGGCCCCTAGCAAGGCTGGCAAAGCCATTGCTGCCTGCCTGTGTTGCTTTCTTGGGCAACTCTTGGGAAAGAATTACAGAAGAGTAGCAGAGAGAAGACCAGAGCAGAGGCCTGTGGGCAGCATTGGGACGGGGATTCAGCTCACTAACAGGGAACAGTTGTCCAATTTGGGGGGGGCTATCCAAAAGCAAAATGTTCTACCTAAAGGGAGCGAGCTTCCTACCACAAGCATATAGGCAAGGCATGCCCTGGAAATCACTAAACTGCCACGGGCAAGGTCCATCTAGAGTAAAAAAGACCTGCTGTGTGATCTGGGCACCATCTTTCTGTGGGCTTCACTCCATCTGTGAAGTGGGGGTGTCAGGGAGAACACCTTGTGGAAAGCTGGGCAGGTGTGTTGGAAGGTCAGTCTTGAGTCTCTGATTCTTCTAGGGTTGCACCTTGGTCCTCAACCTGAACACTGGGAGACGGGCTGAGGGCCACGGCCATCTAGTTATGAAAGGATATGGAATTCCCGGGGATGAAACGAGAGGGTCAAAGTCAGGAGAGGAGGCTCAGGAGGCTGCCAGTCCCACAGGAGGTAGGCACAGGCGCGTGTGTCAGCTGCCAGGAATGGTGGAGGGCTTGGGCTCCAGAATCCAGTCACTGCTCCACCACTGATGAATGGTGTGACCTTGGGGGTGACTTTACGTCTCTGTTGCACCTTCATCTGTATTGTAGAGTAAGAACAGCACTCGTGGTCATTGTGTGAAGTGAGTTCTTATGCACAAAGCACTTGCCTAGTAAATACCAGCACTAGCACTCCTGGGGCACAAGGTTGTGAACCCCGTTGAGCATCTACCCCAGTAAAAGCCTCTCTGAATGATCCCCTGGCCTGGTTCTGAGCCGCGGAGGTAGAAGGCCCACGCTCACGTTGTGGCCTGATCGCTCTCTCGATTCCCCAGCGGAGGTGTTATCTCCTCCCGGCACAACCACTTCCTTTTCTGAGAAAAGAGCGCATCTGTCAGGCTTAGCTTCTTAGAACTAATGGTGGGGGAGGAGGCGGGGGAAGAGAGTCTGGCAGCTGAGGGGCAGAACTGGAGGAAGATTAACACAAAGTGTGCTGGGAGGTGCTTCTAGAGTCTCCAAGGCCCAAAGGCTTGGGCCTCTCAGGACACTCACTTCAGCTAGGAACATCAAGGTCGCTATGCTTCCCTGGGTTGCTTTTACCACGTGATCTTACCACCACTGCTTTGTGACAGTCAGGGCAGGAAAAACCGGGGTTCAGAGGTCCAAAGGCTGGCCATGGTGCCCACAGCTGGACCAGCTGGGCTGAGGCGTTTCACCCTGCAGTCAGCCACGGTCTCAGCCTCTCCCTGAGCTCCCTCTCCATTTTGCCCACATGCTGTGCGTTCCCCAGGGTAGAGGAGAGAGGCTTGTTCCTCTCACATCAGAGGCCAACAGCTCCCCGAGGAAAGCCAAGGGAAGTGGATTCCAACCACAAACCTCACCTCTTCCGAGTCTCCCTCCGCCCGCAGCACCCCGCCAGGAGAGCGATAAGCCTCTCAGTTTGCCCCTCTTCCGCCCTCTCCCAGGGATCTCCTACCAAGGCCTGTTTGTCTACTCAGCAGGCATTTATCAGCTTCTCCCTAAAGGAAACTGAGGCCAGGCACAGAAAGTGACTCTGCAAGTGACTCATGGCCTGCCAGTATAGGGCTGTGAGAAGGCCAGGCAAGGTTCAGTCTTGATGTCCCTAGCACTCTCCCTGGCTGCTAGGAGCCCCTTCCTCTTTTCCACTTACCTCTTTCCTGAAATAACCAGCAGGAAGGAAGCGGTGGGCCCAGGCTCTCTAGAGTCACTCAAGAGGAAGGAAGAACCAGTCTGGCACAAGAACTTGTTCCCCACTGAAGCCAGGAAGGAAGGGTTTCACTTTCCCTCCTAGTTTTCGTCACATCCTTTCCCTCTGGCACCTAGTTTCTCTCAGCTGGCTGGGCCAGAGCATGTCATTCAGCTGGTAGCTTCAAGCCACTTTACCCACCTAGGAGGACCCAGGGCATAGCCCTGGCCCAGAATATGGGGTTCACTGCCAAACATACAAAATTGAGGCTTAAAACTGGCTTCTTCACTTAACTGCCAAGTCTTGGTATTTCTGAGCCTCAGTTTACCTAAGCTCAGAATAAGGACCTCCTCCTGTCACAGAAGCACCAGCCCATGGTGGAGACTAGAGCAGTATTGTGCTGCCCTTTTGAAACTGAGCAAGCACTGCACCAACGCTGGGAGCAAGGTGATCAGCCAGGTGATCAGCTCCCTGTGTGACCTTGAGCAGTCAAGATCATCAGCTGTGTGGTGGTTGACAGCGGAACCCCGGGAAGCATGTGAGATGGCGGATGCAGCGGCGTATGCCAAGGGCCGAGAGAGAAGAGTGCCCACAGTGTCAGCAGCTATTGCTGCTACGGAGATTGGGTTTTCTGTGGGCAGAGAGGGCAGGGACTGAGGTGGCAAAATGGGACATCAGAATGAGTAGAACAAAACTAGGGAAATCCCAGCCCCACCCCTACCTAGATAGGAGTCCTGAGTAAACTCTGGAGCCTTTGGAAAGAGGACTCTTAAGAAATGTGCAAGGATTAAAAGAAAGCATTCATTCATTTATTCAGCAACAGTAAGTTCGTTTAGAATGTGCCTGCTGGGTTCCAGGTGTGGTGCCAGGTTCTGGAGATAACAGGTGACAAAACATGCATGGTCTAGTGGGGGAATCAGGACCAAAAAATCACCTCTCAAGTCAGGTCAAGTGCTTTAGGTCAGTGCCTAACAGAGAAAACATTCCAGTGTTCAAAAAATATTGGCTACCATAATAACTGTTGTTACTACTTTATTGTTTAATAAGTGAGGACACTGGACCAGAGAGGTGAAGTAACCTGCTCAAAGTCACAATGCAAGGAAGAAGCATTGAGATGTGGGAGGTGAGAGAGAAGGAGGACAGAAGACAGATCAGATTCAAGCAGGAACTGCAGGGACAATACAGCCCCTGCCTGCACGGGTTGTACCCTGGCACCTAAGTCCTTCCCTCTGGGTGTCATGCCAACCTTTTCACCTGATTTCTGCAGGGTCACAGGTAGCTGCCCAGGGACCTGCATCCTTCTGTTCTCTGCCTCTGGGCAGAGATCTAGCTGAAATCAGTCTGTGCCTGTGTGGGTGGGCCAGGTTCCAGACCTGGGTCAGACTTGGTCTGGCTTGCCTGGGCTCCAGGACTGACAGAAGACCAGCACACAGACCGGGAGGCTTCAGGTAGGGAAACCCTTCCTCTCGTTCCCTCTGCAGGGCCACATGCTGCCTCTGCTGGAATGCTCTCGCTTGAGACAGTCTACTCCTTCCCTGGCTGCCACCACCTTGTCAGGTCTCAGCTCAAACCTCACTCCTTAGAGAGATCTTCCCCGACCACTCCACCTACCTTAGTCCCCAGGTGCTGTCACCTCCCCCAACTAATTTTCTTCAAGACCCCATCATCTTTGGAATTACCTTGCATTTTTCTTGTGCCCCTTTCTCTGCTTTCCACTAGGACAGCATTTCTCCACCTTTTTTTTTCTTATCAACCCCACCAAGGAGTCTTTTTAGACATTTTTGTCCTAATTACCCTCCTGTGAAATTTGAATGCCACATCCATGCTGTTTATCTTTTTTTTTTTGTACTAGGGATTGAACTCTGGGGCACTCAACCACTGAGCCCCATCCCCAGCCCTATTTTGTATTTTATTTAGAGACAGGGTCTCACTGAGTTGCTTAGTGCCTAGCTATTGCTGAATCTGGCTTTGAACTTGCCATCCTCCTGTCTCAGCCTCCTGAGTCGCTAGGATTACAGGCATGTGCTACCACGCCCAACTGTGTATATGTATCTCTTTTTTGGGGATGGAGAAGTGGTACTGGGGATTGAGCCACTGAGCTACATCCCCAGCCCTTTTAATTTTTTATTGTGAGATGGAGTCTTGCTAAGTTGCTGAGGCTGGCCTCAAGCTTGTGATACTCCTGTTATAGTCGCCCTAGTTGCTGGGCCTACAGGTGTGTGCCACCATACCTGGCTATACTATATATCTATATACTGTGGCCCTGTGGCAAGCTACAGATTGTTGTAACATCTAAGAATTTTTCACCTCAAGCCATTGGAGGTAATCTCACTGCCACTGAAAATGGATTAGAACATAAAGTCATGACAGCCTTGTTCACTGCTGCATTTTCAGCCAGACTTGAAGCATAGTAGGTGCTCAATAAATGTTTGTGGTATGAACAAAAGTACAGGGACCCTGGGGGCACAAGGGAGATGTCCCTCCCAGAATTGGAGGAGAGGTACACAGGCAGGAGGTGGTTCTGCAGTGGAGTTCTTGCTAGCTGACTGAGAAGAGAGGCAGAGAATATGACCAGTTCAGGGCACAATACCAGTGAAGGCACAGAGCATGCAGCTCTCTGGAATATGTATGTGGCCCTTCCACATGTGTGGTCAGGAGTATTAGAGGCTCTGAAGTTAGAGGAAGGACCTTAGAAGTGATCCCAGCCTGAGCCTGTCCTGGGGACCATGCCAGGAGAGCTGGCTGTAGGAACCAGAATGGATAGATGGCTTGGCTTTGCTAACTTACAGGATTTGCCTGGCTAGGAGTCCATGACCCTCTCATGGAGGTCATAAGCCATCACCTGTCACAAATGGCCCTAAAAACCTCCTCATGGGTCCCCATGAAGCCATTGGTTCCAAAGAGAAACTTCTCCCATTTTGCTGTAACCCAAGCTAAAGACACAGACAGGCCCTCGGGCCCGGGTCTCCTGGGAGCCTTCTGTGACCTCAGAGACCTCCCTGCACCCCAGCCTTACCCCTCACGCCTGCCCACCGTGCCAGGCCTAGCTAAAATCAGCGGAAGCAGCGGAAGCGGCCTAGGAGCAGTGGGACGTACCCCTGTGTTTGCAGACCAGGCTCCTCTTCAATCCTGTTTATTTATCCAGAGCAGCCACCCACTGAGAAAATGGCTGTGTTTGTTTCCAAGTGTGTCGTGTGAACCGTGGGCTAAATATACCCGCACCACCACCCCTCCAGCCCCCGCCCTGGAACAGCACGCCTCATTTTGCTCGTACTCTGCGAAAGCAATCCCCAGAATCCACGTCCTTGGAAGTCCTACCACCCCTACCCAGGAGAAGGAGCTTGTGAGATGGAGATTGTCCTGGGCAGGACTGCATAAGTGGGCACTGGAGCCGGTCAGTGCCTTGTTCTCTGTGGCACTGAAATGAGAATGTCCCCTCCACCCTGGAATGACTGTTCCTGGACAGTGAACACTTTGTGCCCTTGGAATGATAGGGCCTGTTTACTCCAGCCCAAGCGCCAGAGCTGAAAATTTCCTGTGACTGCCAGCCTCCTACTTCAGGAAAATTCCCATCAAGACAGCCAGGCCTCTCCCATTTTGGCTACAGCCTGTGACCTTGGTTCCTTGTGGGACATTTGGCCCTCTGGGATGAGCAGAGTCTTCTGGCCATTGCCTCACTTCTCCTGTGTTCCCCACAGCCTAGAACTCCCCCACATTGTACATAAGTCTTTGTGTCTTCCTCTGGGCCTAAATAACTTGGGAGAAGAAAAGTTTAAACTTCCATAAGTTTTCTGATCTACCAAGATTGACAGAGGCCGACCAGGATGGAGAGGAAGACAGGGAGGCCCAGCCAGCCACTGCCTTCTCACCAGATCCTGGGCTTCACCTCAACCCTGCCTCCATAGTCAGCAAGGCTGACAGGACAAGTCTCCAACCCCTAACAGAAGAAAAGTGCCCTGCTGTGGCCGCACGCCCTTTGATTTGCCTTTTTATTTGAAGGATGCCGAGGATGGAACCCAGGGCCTTAGGCATGCTAGGCAAGCGCTCCCCCTGAGCTACACCCCAGGCCATGCACCCACTGCGTGACTGGGCAGCCCTATAGTCCAATTCCAGCTCTGCTGTTAACTCACTCTTCCCTACTTGAAGCCTCAGTCATGTCACCTGTGATATGGAGCTCACCTATCTAAGGACTCTGATGACAGGGAAATGCAGCAACAATGCCTGGTACTTAGTAGACAAGCGATACATGTGTTCTGCTCGTGTACAGTCACATGCTGCTTAACAACTGGGACACAGCCTGAGCAACGTGTTAGACGTGTCCTTGTTGTGTGAACATCGGCATTCTTAGCAAACCTAGATGGTTGCACAAGAGAAAAGAACGCAATCGAGAGACGCAGTAAGCATGAGCTGTCTGAGGCTGCTGCTGGCCTGGCAGGGCTGACGGGTGTACGGTAAACTTGGTCTTTGTAAGTAGGAGTACACTCTAAAATAATGATGTAGTAAACACATAAACCAGTAACATAGTCATTTGTTATCATTATCATGTCTTATATACTATATGTCACTGTGCTTGTGACACTTTTATGTGACCGGGAGCTCAGTAGGTTTGTTTACATCAGCATCACTGCAAACACGTGAGGAATGCCTTGTGCCGTAACATTGCAAGAACTCTGACCTCAGCAGGCTAGGCAATAGGAATTTTTCAGCTCATCGTAATGTTATGGGCCTACCATCATTTATGCATCATTGACCAAAACGTCACTATGCGGCGCATGACTGTTTATCGAGCCCCAGCTCTGTGCCAGACGCTGTTCTGAGCACTGGATGTACAGGAACAAGACAGGATATCACAGGATGTCTGCCCTCATCAGGACACATCTACTGCGGAGACATGCTATTCTAGGAGTGCTCTCCTTGCTTGTACAAGTAATAAACCTTTCCTCACTCTCTTTAAAAAAATAAAAAGATCTAGTACTGAGATGGATCACAACCAAACAAGTCTGCAGTCTGGTTATGAAACACGTTGAGGAAAAAAATAAAGCGAGGTTGGGGGTAAGCAGAAATATGGGAGTTGGGTACTATTTTAGACAAGTTGGTCAGGAGAATCAGCAAAGAGGCCAATGTCCCTGGGGTAAAAGGGAGATGGGTGGAGTGGAGAGAGGGCTCCCTAGGCCTTGCTGGCTGGCATAAGGAGTGGGGACTTTATTCCAGGTGTGAGGGAAGCCTTGGGAACGCAGAGAGCTCTGAGAGACCGAATGGAGTACAGTGTGGTGGAGAGGCTCTCCCCACCTGGCTGGGCTCATGGGCACTGCTGCCCTCTTAGTGACATGATAAATGTTGAGGGTTCAGTGTGTGTGGCACTCTGCTAGGTACCAGGGATACAAAAATAAGTAACATGGCTTTGAAAGTGCAGGGGAGAGCTGCTGGGGGGTTCAAAGCACAGGTGTTCCTAGAAGCCTCTGCAAAGAACATGATGGAGGGGGTCATTAGAGTGGGGCCAGACAGCTATCCCAAATGAGCACATTGACGGGTGGGTCCTGGGGCCAACTGGAGATGACAGGCCCTGTCTGAGGGAGCAGCCGCTTGGCCAGTTGGGACTGGATGGCACTGTGGGTACCTGTAGGAGAGCATGGCAGGGGTGTAAGCAGGGCTCTGGAGCCAGCTAGCGGTCCACACTGAGCACTTAGTCCTAGATGCTGGACACAGGTTTAGATTCTGGCTCCACTGCTGACTAAGCTTGGTGACCCAAGCAGGGTGACCATGATCTGGCCCTTCGGCCCTTAGAACCCTGGCTTTCTGAGCTGTGCGGGGACAGCTCACTCCAGGCAGTGGGGAGGGTGAAGGCTGGCCTGGCCGGGAGCTCACGCACAGGAGGAGCCGGCGGGCCATGCCCCCTGCCCTGGATAATCAGCCCACAGCCCCTCTCCTTTGGTCTTGTGCTTCCCTCGGACTGAACTTCAGGGCAGTGGGCTATTGCTCACCTCCACCTGAGCTCAGAGTGACAACCCTAGGGTAAGGACAGGGACAGGTACCGGTCTCTGAGACCTCATCATGGAGGCCTCCCTGTCCTGTGTCATTGTTACCCTCTCTGCTGGCCCTGATCTTCCCATCGTCCAACCCGCCCTACCAGAGGCTCCCTCTAGAGGGAGAAGGGACCTCTAGTTCAAAGTCCCAAGACCTGATCTACCCTGAATCTGCCCCTAAAGGGTTCTGGGGATTTAGTCCACTCCCTTTTCCCCCTCTGGTGTGGCAGTGGAAGGACTAGGCACAACCCCACACTACTCTCAGATTTGACCCAAACTCCTCTGTGGCTTCCAGGCTGCATGGCCACAGGCAGGGAGAGGGTGCCGGGGACTGAACCAGAGCTGCTCTACCATTGCACCACATCCCAGCCCCTTTTTATTTTTTTATTTTGAGGCAGGGTCTTGCTAAGTTGCTTAGGGCCTCAGCCTCCCAAGTTGCTGGGATTATAGTTCTTTCCCTCTCTGTACCTCTGTCAGCAATAACTTGGGTTCACCATGCCCACCTGGGGAGTCGAGGGAGGCCCTGACGCTGCCGTTTTCAGGTCACCAAAGCCACTGCATGCGGATGGCCCCTTCTCCCCCAGTCCACCTTACTGTCTGAGGATGTAAATGGCACCTCGCTTCTGTCTCCCTGCAGGACACTTTTGTGGAACTCTACGGGAATAACGCAGCAGCAGAGAGCCGGAAGGGCCAGGAGCGCTTCAACCGTTGGTTCCTGACGGGCATGACTGTGGCCGGCGTGGTTCTGCTGGGCTCACTCTTCAGTCGGAAATGACCAGACACTGACCACCCACTCACCCTCCCTCCCACCTCACCCCGCCCCACCACATCCCTCCACCCAGCCACCATTGCCACTAGGAGAACTACTACATCCAGCGCATGCCCACCCATCCATCACTGGGTTGGGCCTAGACCTGGTCCCCTGCAATTAGTTTTCTAGAATCTACCACACTTCTGTGAGAGCCACCTTCCCCCATACCTCAGTTCTCTTGGCCTCAAAATCCACAAAATTTCCCTAAAATCTATCCCATGAAGGCTGGCAGGGGGTGGGGGTGGCTGGGGGCAGGAGGGCCCTACCTAATTGGTAGAATCTTTACTACCCCTTAGCCTCTGAGACTGCTTTCCTGGTAAGGAGCTAGAAAGTTTTTTGAACCTCTTCCCCAGAAAGAGACTAGATTGCCTTTGTTTTGATGTTTGTGGCCTCAGAGTTGATCATTTCCCATCTGCCTCTGGACCTGGGCCCCTATTCCTTCCATCTCTACCCCCAAGAGCCATTTAGAGGCCACTTTTGACTAATTAGAAATTCAGGCTGCTTGGGATAAAGAAGCAAGGATCAGGACTTCCTCCTCATCTCTGGCCTGGCCAAAGTCCCCACTCCTAGTCTGAATGTTCTCCAGAGGCCTCTGGCTAGAGGCCAGTCCCACCTAGGAGGGAGGGGGCTATACCTGCAGGAAGTACCCCATGCTAAAGCTAGGGTGGCCCTTGCAGTTTAGCACCACCCTAGTCCCTTCCCTTTCCCTCCCCTGGCTCCCATGACCATGACTGAGGGACCAACTGGGCCCAAGACAGGTGCCCCAGAGCTGTTTATGGCCTCAGCTGCCTCATTTCCTGCAAGATCAGCCTGTGGCATCTTTGCCTTGGGCTGCTGCCTGTCGGGTCCAGGAGTTCAGGGGCCTCAGCCCAGAGGTAAAGGGGAGTTGTAGGGAGCAGCTGTAGGAGCCCTGGGGTCTTCCCTACCTCAGGCAGGAAGGGCAGGAAGAGCCTGGTGCACAGGCCAGCGGGTGGGGGCTGACTGGAGGGGCCTGTCCTGCCTGGCCAGGCAGATATTTGCCCCACTCTGTCCAGCCTGGGCAGCAGGGCTGCCAAGGTCAAAGTGGCCTGGCCAGGAGCCCTTCGGGCCTCCCTGTCTCCTCTGCTCCACCCTTGGCCTGACTCATCCCTGGGGGTCCCAGCACAGCACTGGCCACCCGGGGCTCTCTGCTGTACCATACTCCAGACTAGTTTTTATTCCTTGTGAAGATGATATACTATTTTTGTTAAGCGTGTCTGTATTTATGTGTGAGGAGCTGCTGGCTTGCTGTGCGTGTGCACGTGGAGAGCTGGTGCCCGGAGACTGGCGGCCTAATGCTCCCTCCCCTGCCTTGGTCGGGAAGCTGTCCCAGGGGTCTTGGCTCCTGAGGGGCACCTGTCCCCCTCCCACCCCCACTTGTTCCAGCTCTTTGAAATAGTTTGTGTGAAGGTGAAAGTGCAGTTCAGTAATAAACTGTGTTGACTCAGTGAACAAAGGCTTTTGTGTGCTTGGGATGGGAAAGGAGCTGCTGGGCAGGCAGAGGCTGCTGGGCAGGCGGAGGCTGCAGGACAGCCAGGTGTTGGTCCTGGCTGCTCAGCCCTCAGAGAGGGCCTTGACAACATCCCTTCCTCCCTGTGGGCCTGAAGTGCTTCACCTGTACATCATAGTGTTTTTACTGAGCACCCGCTATGTGCTGGACGCTGTGAAGAGGACAGACACAGCTCCCGCCCTCAGGAGCTGACATTGTAGTGGGAGAAATAATCAAATAGCCACTCAGCAAATAAGGACTGAGCGCTAATCTGCACTGATACAGTCCTAGGCACTGGAGATCTTACAGCAAACAAAACCCTTGCCTTTTTGAAGTGCTCGTTCTAGTGGGAGAGAGACGCATATATCAGCACTGTTCTTTTTTTTTTTTGGCACCGGGGATTGAACTCAGGGGTACACGACGACTGAGCTGCTTAGCACCTCGCCATTGCTGAGGCTGGCTTTGAACTCACGATTCTCCTGTCTTAGCTTCCCAAAGTGCTGGGATTACAGGCGTGTGCCACCGCACCTGGCTTCAGTTCTGTTCAGGTTGCTGTAAGGCAATGGTGGTCATGAGGAAGCCATTACATTCTCCTGGCATGAAGGACTTAGGGAAGGATGGAAGAGGCAGTCAGACTTTGGGGGTGGGTAACAGGGATTGAACTCAGGGCACTCAACCACTGAGCCACATCCCCAGCCCTTAATTTTTATTTTGAAACAAGGTCTTGTTCAGTTGCTTAAGGCCTTGCTAAGTTGCTGAGGCTGGCCTTAAACTTGTGATCCTCTTGCCTCAGCCTCCCAAGCCACTGGGATTATAGGTATGTGCCACCGCACCTGGCTTGAGGTAACATTTTTAAGGTAGATTCTCAGGATTTCAGATAATTTGAGGTAGCCGCAGAGAAAAAGATGACTTGAGGATGATGTTTTTGGAATAGTGTTGCCACTATAAATACAAAGATGAAGCACGTGTCTGAGGCAGTGCGACCCAAGAGGCTGCAGTGAGCCCTCCAACACATTTCCTGTGGAATCTGAGCTCCTCTGGGAGGCAGAAGACTGGGAGGGCTCCCTGGAGGAAATGACATGAAAGCAAGGGCCTAGAGAGCAACTAAAAGAAGGAGGACGCAAGCTGGCACAGTGGCGCACGCCTGTAATCCCAGAACTCTGGGAGGCTGAGACAGGAGGATTGCGAGTTCAAAGCCAGCCTCAGCACTGACGAGGCGCTAAGCAGCTCAGTGACACCCTGTCTCTACATAAAACACAAAATAGGGCTGGGGATGTGGCTCAGTGGTCGAGTGCCCCTGAGTCCAATCCTTGGTACCAAAAATAAAAAAGAAGGACGATGCAGGAGAGTTGGTCCTTGGAAGCAGCAGCTGTGCAGGGCCTTCTGCAGACGAGCGCTGCCTGAGCCAAGATGTGAGAAGAAGGTCTGGGGACTGAACTTGGCCCCGAGGGCAGTGCCACCTGAGAAAGCTGGTCAGAAGAGGTAAGGGGTATGTCCCTTAGTTCCCCAAAGGTCCCTCTGGCTGCTGTGTGGAGAGAGGCCTGGAGGGAAGCAGAGTGGAAACCTGGTTTGGTTGACACTTCAGTTTTGAGTGGCAAGGTGTGTGTCCCAGGTGACCACACTAGTCTTGTGATGCTGGGCAAGACCTAACCTCTTCATATTCCAGCTTCTCCTCTACAAAATGGGTATGTACCCCTCTCACAGGATTTCCTTCAAGATCGAATGAGATGAGCCAGTGGAGGTGGGGAGGCCTGGATGTCGGGGGTAGGGTCAGGGATGATCCTGCCATTGGGCAGGCGCGCCCTCCAGGAGAAGGAAGGAGGTCCTGTTCTCCAAGTTCCACGTGGCTGCGGCCACAGGTCTGGAGGGCTCTGGGAAAGCGGTCAAGGAGTCCAGGGGCGGCTGCTCCAGCTCGGGGGCGGGCCCTGTCTCCGGCGCTCCATCCCGCCCGCTTTCAAGAGCGGGCCCAACTGCCCCCTGGTGGCCACGGGATGCAACCCGAAAGCCATCCTCAACCCAAGCTGCTCAGTGCCCACGACCTGTCTCCGGCCTGCCTGCTTTTTCCCAGTGTTCCCCAGAGTCCCCCTGCTCCTCAGAGGGCCTGCCTGCTTTTTCCCAGTGTTCCCCAGAGTCCCCCTGCTCCTCAGAGGACGGATTCAGACCTTGCCCCAGCCCTCCTGAGGCGCAGAGTCGCCACTGGTTCAAGGCTAAAGTCTCCAGACTCCCACCTACCTCTCCCCGCATTGAGGTATCCCTGGATGCTACCCGCTGTCCTGCCACTCAATCAAGATTTCTCCCCAGATTTTCCATATGCTTTCAGAAAGGTCTTTTCACCTACAGGCAAATACACGCATTCAAATATATTTTCATCCCTCCCCTTTTAAACAAATGGTACATTTTGCCTTGCTAGCCCTGCTTACACAAGTATCTTGTAGAAGTGTCTGTTTTAATACATGAATTCCCAACCTACTCGTTGGCTGCCTCAACAATTACCAACACACAACAACTTCATTCTTTTTTCCAGTTGTATAAATATTCCACAAAAATTTTTAACCAGACCTCTCAGTGATTCCCAACCATGTATATGCCATCACACATGAATAAATGTTGGAATTGCACACTGGGCCAAAGCTGGAAGGGATTTAGGCTATATGTGTGGTGGTGGGTCTTGGGGAAAAATTCTTTCCATTTTTGTATATTACATATTTATGATGAAAGAAGTGAAAGATAACACATTTCATAAGAAGGATATGAAATACTAATTTTATTAAAACATCCAGATAAAATAGTTCTAAAATTATTTCTTAAGAAACTTGATTTTGGGCTGTGGCTGTGGCTCAGTGGTAGAGCGCTTGCCTTGCATGCGTGAGTCACTGGGTTCGATCCTCAGCACCACATAGAAATAAATTTAAAAAAAACAAAGATATTGCGTCCATCTACAACTAAAAAAAAATTAAAAAAGAAAAAAGAAACTTGATTTTAAGATGGGTGCCATGCTGATGGGGGTCCTTGTACCAAAGCCATGTATTGCAGAAATTCTGCATCACTCCAGGACGGATTACATGCTGTAATCCCAGCAACTCAGGAGGCTGAGGTAGAAGGATCACAAGTTTGAGGCCAGCCTCAGAAACTGAAGGAGACCCTAAACAACTTAGACCCTGTCCCAAAATAAAAAATTAAAAGGTCAAGTTGGGCGCGGTGGCTCACGCTTGTAATCCCAGCACTTTGGGAGGCTGAGACAGGAGAATTGCAAGTTCAAAGCCAGCCTCAGCAACAGTGAGGCTACTAAACAACTCAGTGAGACCCTGTCTCTACATAAAACACAAAACAGGACCAGGGATGTGGCTCAGTGGTCGAGTGCCCCTGAGTTCAATCCCTGGTACCAAAAAAAACTTAAAAATTTTTTAAAAAATAAAAGGTCTGGGGATGTGGCTGTGGTAAAGCATCTCTGGATTCAATCTCCAGTACAAAAAGGAAAAAGAGGGGAACAGGGTGCCACACGCCTATAATTCCAGCAGCTCAGCAGGCTGAGGCAGGAGGATCTCAAGTTCAAACCCAGCCTTGGCAAAAGCAAGGTGCTAAGCAACTCAGTAAGACCCTGTCTCTAAATAAAATACAAAAAGGGGAGTGGGCTGGGGATGTGGCTCAGTGGTCAAGTGCCCCTGAGTTCAATCCCTTGTACCAAAAAAAAAAGAAAGAAAGAAAGAAAGAAACTTGATTTCGAGCTGGGTACAGTGGTACACCCCTGTAATCCCAGCTATACAGGAGGCCAAGGCAGAAGAATCCCAAGTTCAAGGCCAGTTAGGGCAATTTAGGAAGATCTTGTCTCAAAAATAATATTAAGCCGGGTGCAGTGGTGCACGCCTGTAATCTCAGCGGCTCTGGAGGCTGAGACAGGAGAATCACGAGTTCAAAGCCAGCCTCAGCAATGGCGAGGTGCTAAGCAACTCAGTGAGACCCTGTCTCTACATAAAACACAACATAAGGCTAGGGATGTGGCTCAGTGGTCGAGCGCCCCTGGGTTTAATCCCCAGTAAAAAAGGAAGAATGGGAGGGAGGAGAAAGGCAGACGACATGTCAGGGTCACACAGATTCTTAGGGGCTGGCTTCAAAGCCTTATGTCAAGGTCTTTCTTTTCTGTTTTCTCTTTTTCCTTTCCTCTCTCCCTCCCTCCCTTCCGTCCTTAAGTGCCAGGGATCTAACCCCAGGCCTTGTGTGTGCTAGTCGAGTGCTTTTACCACTGAGTCACACCCCTAGTCCTGCTTGTGCAATTTTTTAAAAAACAAGCTGTATAAAACTCATTTGAGCCGGTAGAGTGGTACACGCCTGTAATTCCAGTGGCTCCGGAGACTGAGGCAGGAGGATGGCAAGTTCAAAGCTAGCCTCAGCAACTTATCAAGGCCCTGTCTCAAAATAAAACGTAATCAAGGGCTGGGGATGTAGCTCAGTGGTTAAGCTCCCCTGGGTTCAGTCCCTGGTACCAAAAACAAACAATCAAAAGAACCCATTCGGGCTGGGATTGTGGCTCAGCGGTAGAGCGCTTGCCTTGCATGCGTGAGGCCCTGGGTTCGATCCTCAGCACCACATACAAAGCAATAAAATAAAGACATTGTGTCCATTTACAACTAAGGAAAAAAAATTAAAAAAAAAAAAAGAACCCATTTGATCATGAGTAGTTCAGATCATGATCAAATTCACCATATAATGTCCAACTCTCCATGTTTTAGTCTTTGTTATAGGTAAAAATAATAACTTTTCTTAACTACATAGAAAATAATAGAAATAAACATATGACCTATATAAATTTATGTCTAGATTTTTAGTTAGAATTCTGGGCATATGGAATATTTATTCCTTTCTAAATTATTTAAGTCATCTCATTTCAGGAGGTTCACACATGAATAATTAGCTGGAATAATTTCACTATAGAGAGTTTTGTGAATTCTTAAGGAATACAAATAGGTATATTACAAAGTTTTAATAAGACAATCTCAAAATTTGAAGAAGGCAGACTGGGGACGAAGCTCAGTACTAGAGCACTTACATAGCAATGTCCAGGCCCTGGTCTCAATGCCCAGCACTAGAAAAAATAAAAAATAAAATAAATAAAAGTAAACAGATGGATGCTGTAGTACATATCTATAATCCCAGTGGCTTGGGAGGCTGAGGCAAGAAGATCGCAAGTTCCAAGCCGGCCTCAGCAATTTAGCAAGGCCCTAAGCAATTCAGCGAGACCTTGCCTCAAAAATAAAATATAAAAAGGGCTGGAGATGTGGCTCAGTGGTCCACTTCTGGGTTCAATCCCTAGTACCAAATAAATAAATAAATAAAAATAAATAAATGTAAGAATCCATTCTTAATTTATTAAGGTACCAAGAATATGGACAAGAAGTGGCTGGGGATATAGCTCAGTTGGTTGAGTGCTTGCCTTGCATGCACAAGGACCTGGGTTCAATTTGCAGCACCACAAAAAGAAAAAGAAAAAAATGAAGAAAAATATGGACAAGAAGTAGTTCTAGAGCCTGGTGTGGTGGCTCACACCTATAATCCCAGCCACTCAGGAGGCTAAGGATCTCAAGTTCAAGTCTGGCCAGCCTCAGAACTTAGTAAGGACCTGCTTCAAAATAAGAAATTAAAGGAGCTAAGGATGTAGCTCAGTGGGAGAGCTACAATCTTTAGTTTTACACACATACACACAAATGTAACAAGTGTAGTTCTGGAGCCAGGCATCCTGGTGCCCGCCTATAATCCCAGCTACTTGGGAGACTGAGGCAGGAGGATCACAAGTGCAAAGCCAGACTCTGCGACTTCACCAGATCTTGTCTCAGAATAAAATTAAAAGGGCAGAGGATGTACCTCAGTGGCAGAGCACTTGCCTACCTTGTTCAAGATCTTGGACTCAATCCCTAGAACTGCAATAATAATAAAATTATAATAAAGATAGAACCTTACATTGCAAACCATCTATGTAGTGAAGCATCTCTCTGCTGCTATTGGCTGTCCCTTACCTGGGCTAGGTGCCAAGCTCCCTGGGCTCCTGGAAAGCAAACAGTGGAGGGTAGGTGGCCACCATATGGCTACGCTCTGCAGCTGACTGCTGCTCCAGAAGGGAGGAACCCAGCCTTGGCCATCCTCTGCTCATCCCTGTAGAGCAGTAGGGTCCAGAAGCAGGAAGGCCAGGTGGTGGTAGGAGCAGGATTCTGAGATCAGACTGCCTGGACAAGTGACTCTTGATGCCTGAGTTTCTTTACTCCAACCTGGAGGTGGTAATCATTCCTATCTCTTGGGGTGATTATGCAGATTTAATGCTTATGCTGTAAAGTACTTACCAAGGGTCTCTGGCGCTGTAAGCACTGCATCAATTTTATCAGGCTGAGCTGTCAAACCACCACCACGCTCTAACTGTCTCAATATGGACTCCCCGAAATACAGTCTCAAATTAGATTCAGATGTGAGTGGTTTAAGAGGTGAAGGCAAGCCAATAGGACAGGGAGCCAGTTGCTATCGGTTGAATGTTGAAGGTCCCCCAAAAGTCCATGTGTTAAATGTGTGGTCCTCAGGGTGGAGCTGTTGGGGGAGATGGGACCTTTAGGAGGTAGGTCCTTAGGTCCTTGGAAGTGTGCTGTTGAAGGGGACTATGGGACCTCAGTCTTCCTTCTTCTTTTTTAGCTTCCTAGAGGACTGGGGATGGCACCAAAGGGTGTCCTACTGCCGAGCTACATCCCCAGCCCTTTTATAATTTTTTAAATTTTATTTTGAGACAGAGTCTCTTTAAATTGCCCAGGCTGGCCTTGAACTTGCAGTCCACCTGCCTCAGTCTCCAGAGTAACTGGGATCATAGGCACTTACCAAAGCACCAGGGTTGGCAGAGGTTTTATAAAATAACTGATCTGAACTCTTTAAAAATATCAAGGTCATGGCAAAAAGAAAGAAACTGAAGAATGGTCAGGTCAAATGAGGCTAAAGAGACGTGATAATTTAACACCATGTGGGATCCTGGATTACATTGTGAATAACATGAACAGCAAAATGACATGAACAGGAAAACAGAAGAAATCTAATAATTTCCCTTCTTAATCTAATAACTTCCCTTCTTTAGTTAATAGTCAATAGTAATGTGCCCAGGTTGAACTCTTACCTTTTTTTTGTTTTTTGTACCAAGGATTGAACCCAGGGACGCTTAACCACAAAGCCACATCCTTAGTCTTTTTTTTTTTTTTTTTTCTTTTAGATAGGGTTTCCTTTAGTTGCTTAGGATCTCGCCAAGTTGCTGAGACTTGCCTTGAACTTGCAATCCTCCTGCCTCAGCCTCCTGAGTGTCTGGGATCACAGGTGTGTGGCACCACACTCAGCACAGTGAGTAGTTTTGTTCCACCACATATTCCTGCCATGTTGTGCTGCATAGCCACAGGCCCAAAGCAATGAAGCCAATCAATCATGGACTGGAACCTCCAAAACTGTGAGTCAAAATAAACCTTTTATCTTTATAGAATAATTATCTCTCAGGTATGTCATCATAGTGATGAAAAACTGACGAACACACAACATAGGGTATGACAATAAGTAAGTTACCACTTCAACCCAGAGATCCTTTGATCACCCCAAGGGATTCTTCAAAAGAACTGTGGGACCTGGGCGGGTGGCACATGCCTGTAAACCCAGCAGCTCCTGAGGCTGAGGCAGGAGGGTCACAAATTCAAAGCCAGTCTCAGCAACTTAGTGAGACCCTGAACAATTTAGTGAGACCCTGTCCCTAAGTAAAATATAAAAAAAGTCTGGGAATGTGGTTCAGTGGGTAAGTGCCCCTGGGTTCAATCCCTGGTACCAAAATAAATAAATAAATAAATAAATAAATACATACATACATACATACTAAAGGAAAGAAAGAATTGTGGGATGCTCCTCAGAATTATATCACCAAGGGGCACTAACAATAGCACCAAGGTATTCAACCCCCTAACTCCATCCCTTGTTGGCTCAGGGCTGCAATTTCTCCTTGGCAGCTGGCACATCATGTCTGCCCCATGCTTGAGTAAAGCACAAACCTGTAGTCGAAGAGACACGGGCACCTGTGCCCTCGGCTTAGAACTGTTCACCAAGTCTGCATATAACTTCTGAGGGTGTGCCAAGGGCACATGGCTGGGCCACCAACACGGCTGCCACAACTCACGACAACTTGGTAGCACACCAGCTGAGACATGCTGCTGGAGGAGGAGCAGCTAGCTGTCTTCCAGTGTTGCTTATCTGAACAATACTGCAGCAGACAACCCTGTGTATCCATCATTCTGCACACCTGCTGGTGTAGCCACAGGATAGGTCCCCCAGAAGTACAACTGCTAGGCCAAAGGGGATATGCATTTGTCATTTTGATGGATACAGTCAAATCCGGCATCCTGTGAAAGTGCCTGTCTCCTGCGCTCTTGGCAGCATTGGTGTTAAAACTCCTTGATCTTTGTCAATCTGGTAGATGAAAAAAAAAAAAAAAAAACCAGTACTTGTACTTTAAAATTTCATTTTTAAAATTCTAATTGAGGTTGACATCTTCTCATGTGGTTGAGAGCCATCTGTACTCCTAATAAGTTAATGAATCGGCACAATGACCAGCAAAAGCTGCTAATTGTACACAGAGAACACTAGGCACCTGTGCCTTCTGAAAAAAGAACACAGCACACCCATGCATATTCAAGCCAAAAATTAAAAATGAGCTAGATGCAGTGACACACACTTGTAATCCCAGCCACTTGGGAGGCTGAGGTAGCAAGATCTTAAGTCTGAGGCCAGCCTCGGCAACTTAGTGAAGCCCTGTCTCTAAATAAAAAACACAAAGGGCTGGGTGAGGATGCAGCTCAGAGGTAGAACAGCCCTAGTATTGAAAAAGAAAGAAAAGTAAAGAAACAGCCGGGCGCAGTGGCGCACGCCTGTAATCCCAGCACTTTGGGAGGCTGAGACAGGAGAATCATGAGTTCAAAGCCAGTCTCAGCTTTAGGGCTGGGGATGTGGCTCAGTGGTTGATGCTCAGAGGCTGAATGTCCCTAAATTTAATCCCCAGTACAAAAAAAAAAAAAAAAAAAAAATCAGCCAGGCGCGGTGGCTCAAGCCTGTAATCCCAGCACTTAGGGAGGCTGAGACAGGAGAATCGCGAGTTCAAAGCCAGCCTCAGCAATGGCGAGGTGCTAAGCAACTCAGTGAGACCCTGTCTCTACATAAAACACAAAATAGGG